>BQNB010010257.1:0-81312 GCA_026074375.1 Tanacetum coccineum
ATCAAATCACACACAAACAAGATTAAAAGGAAGAACTAGAGAGAGAGAAAGATGAGTTTAGAGAGAGAAATAATCAAAAGAAAAATGGTTACACATTAAGAGAAAACAAAATGAGCAACACCCTCTCCAAATGAGGAGAGGGCTTTATATAGTTGAGTAAATGGGCTAGCCTTGGGTTTAAGTGGGCTTCCAAGGCCGGGCTTGATATCTAATGGGCTTAAAGCCCATAACTAGGCCCAATTAGCGTATAGAATTCCCAGGAACATTTACTAGACTAATACAAGGTTCGGGAGTCTTAATGACCATCACTTCATATAAAACTAGGTCTAACAACAACAAAAAGGACAGTCAGTTTTTGCAAGAGGGCCACAAATAGTGTAGGCGAAGTATACAAAAACCTGTTAGGCGAAGTAAACCACAACTGTTAGGCGAAGTAAAAAAAAACAGTTAGGCGAAGTAAACCTTAACTGTCAGGCGAAGTAAATAAAAACAGTTAGGCGAAGTAAACCACAACTGTTAGGCGAAGTAAACAAAAACAGTTAGGCGAATTAAACAGTTTGGGATAGGCGAATTAAACATGTTAAGAACCAGGCAAATTATACAAGTTTGAACGACATTGTTTCTTAATGTTTTGGGTTTTTTGGTTTCGAGTTTTGGTTGATCGCGGGTCTTCTATCTACTATCATTATGATTGCGGTCCTTCAACGATCATCATAGTGTATTTACTTTTGGTCGACGATAACTGTACCACTCCGCGAGAAGCAAAACACAAACGTTTTCATTTTAAACCTTTTATATGAAAAAGATAATACAAAGGCGGGAAACGTGTTTTAATTAATTAAAATTTGAATTTTTCAAGATTGGTCCCTGGATTTCAAGACAGGCTCATCATTCGTCCTTTATTTATTTATTAACCCTCAAATTTCAAATTGTTTTACATAGTTCGTCCTCAACACTCAATTTACAACCATTAGTCCTCAAAAGCGAATTGTTATTGCACCGTTAGTCCTTTGTGATCCAAATTTCACCATTCGTCTTTTTAGCTCAGTAATCATTAACAAAAGTTCAAGTTCTTCAACAACAACAATGATTTCAACAACAAACCTTAATTCCAAACATTATTCATTCATGATTTCTTATTAATTTAGTAAAATCCTGTAAAAGTCCCTTCTTTTCTCAGTTTAAATCATAGATTTGTAAAATCCTATGAACGTTAATTGAATTAAATCTACAACAACAATTACTTTACATACTTAAGATCCTATAAAATCATTTTCACTTCATAACAAACAAATCATTCATCATGACGACTCCAATCAGAACAAATGGAGCAGATAGTCAAATGCATAACAACATCATGACAGCTGGTTCAAAAGAATGTCCACGAATGCTTGCACTGGGAAGATACGCTCAGTGGCGATCATGTTTTATGAGATAAATTGATACAAAACCAGACGGTGAAGCTCTAAAGAAATGCATAACTGAAGGTCCTTATGAACCCTCAACGTCATAATTCCAGCTCAACCTACAACAGATAACTCTCTACCAGTTGCAGAACAACAGTAATTGAGGATTTAACAAATATGTCTACTGAAAACATAGCTCATTATCAAGTAGAAAAGGAAGCAATCCATTTGCTATTGAGTGGAATTGGGGTTGAAATCTACTCAACTGTTGATGCTTGCAAAATAGGTCATAAAATATGGATAGCTATTGATAGACTACAACAGGGTGAATCTCTTAACATTCAAGATGTCAAGACTAATTTGTTTTGGGAGTTTGGAATATTTACTTCTCATGATGGAGAGTCAATGGAGTCATACTACTCCAGGTTTTACAAGATGATGAATGAAATGATAAGGAACAACTTGGAAGTTGCTACTATGCAAGTGAATGTTCAATTTCTTCAACAACTTCAACCAGAATGGTCAAAATTTGTGATAATTGTCAAGCAAATTCACGACTTGGACACAGTATCATATCACAATCTCTTTGATATTCTGAAACAGTATCAAAAGGAACTTAATAAAATCTGTGTTGAGAGAATAGCTAAGAATGCAAATCCACTAGCGCTTGTTGCTGCTACTCAACAATATCCAGATCCTTATTATCAAGCACCAAAACCTCAAAGATCATATGCACCTGCACCAAAACAACATTCTTCCACTAGATCTAATGTTTCTACAAGACACAAAGGCAAGGAGATAGCCAAACCAATCACACCTCCATCTAAGTCAGCTTCTAAAGAAGATAGTGATCCTGAACAAGCTTAGAAGGATAAGGAAATGCAAACAAACTTGGCGCTCATTGCAAAGTACTTCAAGAAGCTCTACAAACCTACTAACAACAACCTAAGAACCTCTTCAAACTCTAGAAACAAGAATGTGGATACTTCTCCATGATATGTGAAAGACAAACAGATTGGTCAGTTTGGGAATCAGAGGACTGTGACTATTGTTGGGGATAGGGAGACTGTAGGCAGTCAGGTAGTGTAGCAGACTGGGATTCAGTGTTTCAATTGCAAGGAATTTGGTCATTTTGCTAAGGAGTGCAGAAAACCAAAAAGGGTAAAAGATTACATATATCACAAGGGGAAGATGTTGTTATGCAAACAAGATGAGAAAGGTTTTCCATTATAAGCAGAGCAAGCTGATTGGCTAGAGGATACGGATGAAGAGATAGATGAACAAGAATTGGAAGTACATTACTGCTATATGGGAAAGATTCAGGAGGTTCCTACTACAGACTCAAGAACTGATATTGAACCATTAGAAAAGGTACAATACGATGCTGAATATAATGTGTTTGCCAATGAGAGACAACATTCTGAGCAACCTGAATCCATTAATAACACATGTGTAGTGGAAAAGGTTTATAGTAATTTCATTTCTGATTCACCAGATATGTGTGATAATGATATTCAGACTGACCAAAATGCTAAAGAATGTGATGATGAGCGTGTTGTGCTTGCTAATCTAATTGTAAATTTAACACTTGATACTGAAGAGAACAAAAATATTTTAAAGCAATTAAAGAAAGCAAACGCATCACTGACTCAAGAATTAAAAGAGTGAAAATCTACTTTTGAGGTGACTAATAGAACTCTGGGGGAGTCTAATAGTACTCGGGATAATTGTCTTATTACACTTCAGAACAAAGAGATTGAGCTTGAGAAGTACAAGACTTACCTTACTCGTACAACTGAATATGACACACTTGAACGTAAGTTAAAAGAAACTCAAACACAAAAAGAAAATGACATCAAAGAAGGTTTGAAATTGAAAGCATATGAAATTTTTATCGTCAAAAAGAAACATGATGAGTTAGTCAAACGGAGTCTTTTAACAAAATCAAGTTACGAAAGTCTTGTCAAAGAGAAAAATCAGGTAATAAAGGATTTGAAACTTAAGAAAGAAAATGATACTGACAAATTGATTACGATGGAAAAGCAATTAAAGTTTTTGAACGAAATTGTTTATAAACGAAATCGATCAATTCAAACCATTCATATGTTAGCTCCCAAAGGCTCAACATATAATGGAAGACCAACTTTTGCAAATCCTATGTACCTCAAGAAAGATCAATTTGAAAAGCCATGTTTGTATGAGATCCCATATGACACATCTGATCTTGCAAATAGATTTACCCCTAATAAGGAAGAGAACTTGACTCTTGTACAAGAGAGTAGATCAAAATTGAACAAGAGACTTTGACTCAATGCAAAATAGTCTTTATGAAAATTTTAACCACCGTCACAGGAATACCTTGATCAGTTGGCACACGCAAATGAAGTTCGAAAGAAAATGTAGAGAAAATCTTTTGTAATAACTAAACCTAACATTGTAAAAATATCCGTTTTCTACCTATAGGAAATTCAATAAGCAAGAGTAGACAAGCTTACAATGTAATGACTAATAACATAAATCATTTCAAACTAATTGTTGATCATGCTTGGAAAAAACATGTTACTGATAAATTTTGTGCCCCAACTGCTAAAGATATGATCGTTTTTATAGAAACTTGTTTGATGCCTCTTGCAATAAAGACACAAAATGATAGTTTCAAAATTTTTCATGCACTTAAACAAGCGATGTTTGCAGATTACAGTATGTCAAATCACTTAAAAAAGAGATTGACGAACTTGAATCTGACAAAACTGATTTTTCAAACATATATGATCTACTTCTCTAAGAGTGTGTTTCAAAAGATGTTATGTATTCTTACTTGCATTCTTTATCTGATTTAGATGCTTATAATGAATTGCAATGCTTGTATCTTCATAAAGTAAAAGAATGTGAATGTCTTGCGGAAAAGCTTTCTAATCAAACTGAAAATGTGAGTAAAGAAGTTTATAATGGGCTTCTACGAAGTTTTGCTAAATTAGAAAAATACTCGATTTCTCTTGAACTTGCTTTACAACAATGTAAAGAACAAATGAAAAATGACTAAGTTTCCAAGGTAACAACATCAACTGTATTTCTAAAAGAACATGAACAATATCATAAAATACAAGATTTGAAAGCTCAACTGCAAGACCAGAACATTGTCGTAATTTAGTTAAAGAAACTCAATGAGAAATACAAAGAAAAATCTGTGGGAAATAAGTTTGGTAAACCATTGATTGTTCGACAACGAAATGCTCTCAAAATTCCAAAACCATCAGTTTTAGGTAAACTGACTATTTTTTCGGACTCTCTTGAGGACAAAGTCAGTTACTAAAACTAATGTGTCAAAGGGTTTATCAAAACCAATCACTACATAGAATTTACATCAAACAGCAAGTCAAGCTGTAAGAAACACAAATGTGATTAAACTAGGAATGTATCAAATTGACACTAGGCCAACATAAAATAGAACACCACAGTTGCCTCAGACTTCTAGGAATACTAATCCTCGCGTGTCTACCTCTACAGGAGTAATTTACAAAACTAGTGATAGCAGGCCAAAGCTTAAGAGTACTCAAAGGAAAGATAAGGTCGTGCAGAATAATAGTCAATTGAAGTCTAAGAAGACAGAAGTAGAAGACCACCTTAGGATTTCAAGTATTTCTTATAAAACAAAGTCTGTAACTGCGTGTAATGATTGTTTAAAGTCCAGAACTTTAAATGTTAATGCTGTTTGTGCTACTTGTGGAAAATGTGTATATAATTCGAGTCATGGTGCTTATGTTTCTAAATTTTTGAATGACGTGACTGCTAGAAGTAAAAAAGTCTAAAGTAGTGCCTATTAGTGCTAGAAAACCCATAAGAAAAGCGAAAAATCTGTTGCAACACCCCCCAAGAAAATAGTTGCATCAGAATCCACTATCCATAAATCTAAGTGTAACAACCCGAGTTTCAGGTCAACGTCTATCCCTAGCCTAAGATAGTTATTTTTAATTACGTAAATAGTTATAGTCGTCATGCTATATGTGGTTGATTAGAATTTCCATTTATTGGTAAATTTCATTCCGTGATTTAGTTTCTAATTGTTTTTAGCATTTAATAAAGTCAGAAAAATTTATTTTATTTCTCCGAGAGCGTAAATATGTTAATTTTGTATTTTTCGTCGTTTTCCTGAGTTTTTACAAAAACAGTGTTTAAAGGTCATGATTTACGAGGTTTAACATTTTACAAAAGGTTTTAAACTATATTTAGTAGGACGGATTTAAAATATTTACAAACGTGATGTTACCCGTGTTTATGGCCGAAAATAATTTATAAAAAGGAGAGTTCATACTAGTTTTGAAAGAGAATGAGAATGGAGGGGCTAGTTTTGCCAATTGATCAAAGTTGAATTCTATAAATACCACACCACCACCACCATTTCATACTTTAAAAATTTTAAACACCCATCTCTCCCCTCTCTTCCTCTCTTCGCCGACCACACACACACAAACATCACCACCATCATTTTATTTTCCGACATGCAATTAAATCCAATTATACCATTTTAATCCTTGTTCAATCCTCTATAAATCTCACTAAAGAAACCTCACATGTAATGATTTAACACCCCCAAATTTACATCGCAGCGGAACCAACAGTTTGGGTGTTAAGTGATAGCACAACAATATAAGAATATAAAGAACGACACAAAAGAGACGTTTAAAACATAACATTGTCCCATTCATGAAAGATAAGAGTCGAAAATTTGTCCACAAGATCGTCACCATACAACATCATAACAAAAGTTTTAAAATCATAACACAAAGTGTTTTTAGTGAATGGAACCAAAACAAGTTTTAATCAAACATTTCGCGCTAGACTCCATTCGCCACTCCAAGCCATCAACCTTGATTACCTGAGATAAAACATGCTAAAAAGTCAACGAAAACGTTGAGTGAATCCATAGAGTTTTTGTAAATAAAAAGTGAACACAAGTATTTTTTAATCATCGAAAACTTGTGGATCAAACAAGTTTTTATCACTAATGCATTAAGCTCATGCCACCGAAACCTTAACCAACATATTATAAATATGTAATCACATGCCCCCACAACTAGGTAATATTGCAATATACCTAAGAAAATTCTCAATACAAAATGTCCTTTAGGGGTGATCGCGCCATGGATGTCACAACCCCAGACAGGGCAGTCACGGCCCAATAGATCTACTTAATGTACTAGCGCTCACCCATCATAGGCAATTAACAGTGCATGAAATTAAGGGGCCTTTCTGCAATAGGTACTTATGCAATTAGTTCACAATCGGGTCCAGCAACCATAAATCACTTGTGTTCAATTTATAAAACTAGCATGTATCTCCCTCGCGGGGTTTATGAAAACATTTATAAGTAGAAAGGCGAGGCTATTAACTCACTGAGGATATTACCAAAGAGATCAGAAAGTATAATAAGTCTATAACAAGAAAAAAACCCTTACGCACCACCTTAAAATAACGTGACGCGTCTTAGTATAAAAACAAGTAAAAATAAAATACGTAAGAAAAGTTTGACGAATATAGATTGTTTCCTAAGATGATGCGCAACATTCTTCTTGACTTAACTAAAGAATTTGACTCCCAAATGGACATATTACCTGTTCTTAATGTAATTAAACATCTACCAAATTTCCGCTGTCTAATTCGCAATATTATGGAATGATTATCAACAACAAATTTGTCATTTTTTAGTCAAGACGTAAAAGTCGCAATTCTAGAATTAGCTCATGTTTAGGAGCCTGTATCTACCAATCTTTAAATGGTATAAACTCAAGGTTTTCACCCCTGGAAAGCCCTTGAAGTCTAGTTTTCAAAACATTAATCCAATGACTCATACCATTTACCAATCCATGGGAAATAGATTTTTACTAACCCTAAGTCAAAACAGAAAGTTGACTAATTCTTACTTTTTCCGTTTTAATCATAACTCCTAATCTAAAAATAGAATAAATAATGTGAGGCCAAGTGCAAAGCTTCCCTAGATGTCCTAGTATGACCCAAAGCTTTAAAATCCAAACATTTAACTCATAAACCGGTGTTAATACGTTTTCTAACAAAAAGTCCCGAACTGACCCATTTTAGTATTTTGACCATATGCACTCATAATAAATAAATTGGTTGACCATCCAACTATCACATCATGCCAGACATATATCTATCCACCCATAAAACTTTTGTTGCAGAACCCTAAGCAAAACATTTGAGAAACAACACGTTTTGCTAATTTTCAAAACAGCCTTCTATAAAATTCCAACCAAACTTTTCTAACTCAATTAAAACCAATCAACTCCTTATGCAAAGCCACAACACATATCCTAAACATATCCCCTACTCATCAATATATATTCTTATAGCAAGTAATAATATCAAAATAGTCTTATAAGAAAAATTTAGGAAAAGTAAGAAAGATGGCTCACTATAATGATCACCCAAAATAGTTATTAACAACAAGTTTTCCTAGCCACCAAGCTTTACTAGGACATCATTTCTTGACATGTGCATACCAACTTCTATTACTCTTTAAATCAGCCCAAATATGTATAAACTTCCTTGAAAACACCATTTAATCACTTCAAAAAAGTATAAGAAACCATACTAGGTAGTCATATTCACTAGTAGGTTATTATTTGATTAGTAAAATTTGGTGGAAATGATGTTGTGTTGTTGATGAATTCGGCAAAAAGGGAGGGATAAAGGAGATGTGTGTGTAAAATTTTGGGAAACTAATGATAAGTGGTTAATGAGAATTGTTTTATAAGCAGTGGAACATGCAAAAGGACTAGGACAAATGGTCCTAGTCTTTCACCTCCTTCTTCGCCACGCCACCCCTTGATGTGGTTGTGAAAGATTGAGTTTAAATTTTTATTAAACTTTGATGTTTGGTGTATAATATTTAAGATAGGTAGGTATTTGAGGACAAACGGGTACAAACTTAAAATAAAACAGAGTTGAGGGCGAAACCACGAGGTAAAAACAATATGAAAAAAAAATTCTACATTAACCGGAATAAACTTTTCTGAAAAGTTTAATTTTACGTAATGTTCAAGACGAAGTAAATGTTTTAAGCATAGCTCGTAATTAATTAAAACGACGATTTCAATAAAATGTCTAAATGTAAATAAAAGTAACTTGTTTAAAATTTATAAATAAATTATGAGATTAGAAAATAGTAGACCTTAAATACGGTGGTTTACATCTCCCCTCCTTACGGGGAGCCCGTCCCGGCGCCTATTATTGCCACGATCCTCGAGCTTCTTGCTCGAAAATAGATGCGGATACTTCTTCATGAAAAAGTCTTCTCTTTCCCATGTAAATTCTGGACCTCTCCGGTTTACATTCTCTTCCCATGGTAAATTCTGTCCATAAATTTCTACTGCTCTTCGATGAAGTCAATTTTCATCCAGATTGGATTTCTACAAGTGGAAATCACCAAGTTTCATCCGCATGGCACTTCTTGAAGATTTAAACCATGAAACGTATTAAAATGAATACCCACGAATTTTTTGTTCAGGTAACTCTAATCGATACCCCACAGGACCAATTCTTTCAATAATCTTGAACGGTCCCACATAACGTGGACTCAACTTTCCCCGTTTACCAAAGCGAATTACGCCTTTCCAAGGCGAAACTTTGAGCATAACCATATCACCCACATTAAACTCCATCGGCTTTCTTCTTACATCAGCATAACTCTTCTGACGGCTTCTGGCAGTTATCAACCGATTCTTGATTTGAACAATCATTTCTGTTGTCTCTCGGACCAATTCTGGGCCAGTGAGTTGGCTATCTCCAACCTCACTCCAGCAAACCGGCGATCTACACTTTCGCCCATATAAAGCTTCAAACGGCGCAGCCTTAATGCTCGCATGATAACTGTTATTGTAAGAGAATTCGACCAATGGTAAGTGTCGATCCCAACTACTACCAAAATCAATTACGCATGCTCGCAACATGTCCTCCAGCGTCTGAATAGTTCTCTCGCTTTGACCATCTGTCTCTGGGTGGTAAGCAGTCTTCTTGCAGTGATTTCCAAAATCTTGATGTAAACAAACTGTCTCTATCAGAGATAATTGATGTAGGCACGCCATGCTTACATACAATTTCCTTTAAGTATAATTGGGCGAGTTTCTCTATGCTGTCAGTCTTCTTTATCGGCAAGAAATGAGCAGATTTGGTTAATCGGTCAACAATAACCCAAATGGAGTCATAACCACTTGGCGTTCTTGGAAGTCCTGAGACGAAATCCATGGTTATTTTCTCCCACTTCCACTCTGGGATTTCAGGTTGTTGAAGTAGACCGGATGGCTTTTGGTGCTCAGCCTTAACCTTGGCACAGGTCAGACATTTACTGACATAGGTGGCGATCTCAGCTTTCATGTTCGGCCACCAATAGAGCTTCTTTAAGTCTTGATACATCTTGTCTGACCCTGGGTGAATGGAATATTATACTTGTGTGATTCAAAATGCATGATCAAATCCCGTAGTCCTCCAAACAACGGTAACCAAATTCGCCCTTCGAAGCATTGGATTCCATCGGAACGGGCCTCAAATATCGGCTTGATCAGCCTTCCAAGATTTTCAGCTTTCACGTTTTCCTCTTTCATTGCATCAGTCTGGGCATTGAGTATTCTCTCAGGTAAATTGGTGTGTACCGTCATTACCAAAGATCTAACCCTTATTGGTTCTCTGTCCTTTCGACTCAGGGCGTCGGCCACTACATAATCCCCTTACCAGTGGTAACGAATTTCGCAATCATAGTCACTTAAAAGTTCAATCCATCGCCGCTGTCTCATGTTGAGTTCTTTTTGATCCAGAATGTACTGTAGACTCTTATGATCTGTGTACACAGTACACTTAGTACCATACAAATAATGCCTCCAGAGTCTAAGTGCAAACACTACAGCACCCAGTTCTAAATCATGGGTCGTGTAGTTTTCCTCATGCTTCTTCAGTTGTCGAGAGGCATATGCTATCACTTTTACCTCTGCTTTCAAACATCTCAAAGACTTTGAGTGAACGCAATCCGCAGTAATACAACGAAGATTATCAGTTCTCTCAGGCAAAGCAGATAGGAGCGGAGCTAATTTATGCTTCAAAGTCTGGATAATCCTCATCTCGCGTTCCGTACCCCATTCTTAACTTTTTGTTCTTCTGGGATAATTAGTTTAGAGGCTTGAAATTAACGAGAAACCCTGATGAATCTTTGGTAATATCCGGCTAACCCAAAAATCATCTGAACTTCCTTCGGTGTTGTCGTGCAGGACCAATTTCGGATAGCCTCAACACTTTGCAGGATGCCACGTGAACACCTTTATTGTGTTATCACGTGACCGAGAAATTGTTACCGACTCAAGCCAGAAATCCGCACCTTCGAGAATTTGCGTACAATTGCTTCTTCTTATAGCTCTAAAATGTCTTCAATGTTCTTCGTTCGTGGCTCTTCTTAATCTGAGGAGTAGATAAGATATGTCATCAATGAATACGATCACAAATTTGTCGAGGTATGGCTTGCACACTCGATTCATTAGGTCCATGAATACCGCAGGGGCGTTGGTTAGACCAAACGCATACTTACTCGAAATTCATAGTATCCCCCCCCCCGTACCTATCCGAAAAGCTGTAATAGGGATATCTACTATCCTCTAATTCGAGTTGGTGATAACCAGCACCGCAGATCAGATCTTCGAGTATATGCTGGAACCTTGAAGGTTCGATACAAACAGGTCGTCAATCCTCGGAAGTGGATACTGATTCTTGACTGTTAACTTATTTAACTCGCAGATAATCGATGCACATACGGAATGACGTCTTCTTTTAACGAACAACACTGAGCTCCCAATGTGAAGAGCTGCGGGCGAATAAACCCTTTCTTCTAATATTTTTCGTTCAATTGATCCGAATAATTCTTTCAATTCCAGACGGTGCCAAAACGGTTGGTGCCACAGCAGCGACAAAGGTGCAGCACCGGCACAAGCTCAAGTCAATTCTAAACTCGACTTGTCGAGATGGTGGGAGTCCCTGGCATAGTCATACTGGAAACACCTCAGAAAGTTATGAATTACTAGGCACATCTCATCTGCAACTGTTTCTTTGACGGTTCTTTCTCTGTCACTTGAGCTAAGAACAACGGGGTCCCTCTTTACTATGTATTTTCCTGGCTTAAATGCAGGATATCACCTCAATCGTGACGCAACCACTAATCACCCTTAACAACTAATTCTTTGTTCGTTGTAAGGCACATGTACTGAATCCATCTTACCACACACGATGATGGCATCGCGTTCTACCAACCAATCCATTCCAATTATTACATCGAATGTACCCAACTCTATTGGCATGAGATCAATGTCAAATAGGTGGTTAAGTAAATTCAGAGTACAACCCTTCAGAACAGTGTTGGTGCATACCACTTTCCCGTCGGCTAGTTCGACTTCGTAACTAGTATTTAATTTGGCTGGTTTAATATCTAGTAAATGGCTAAGTCTAACATCCACAAAACTTTTATCCCTCCCGAAATCGAACCATATTTAACATAACGATTATTCAATAAGAACGTACCAGTCACGACATTCGGGCCCTGGTTGTGTTCGGCATCACGACGACATACGCTTGACCTCGCACATCTCCACCTTGTCGATCAGCTCTCTTTGGGCATGCATTGCTCTTGTGGCCTCTTTCGAACCGGCCATTCGTGACAAAACTATAGTTGATCGAGCATATAAACCAGAAGCCAAACATCCTGCTTCTGCAATCTTTTCCTTGTGTCCATTTCCACATTTGTAGGCACTATTGGTGGTCACTGACCAACAATGACATATCCCACAAAAACGGTTACATTTGGAAAGCAAACCCAGTTTGGTTTTGTTCCCCTCATTTTGAGTAGGTGGTCAGAGCCCTATCTTTCCCATGTCTGTGATTGTTGTTACTGGTATGCGGTTGTTGTTCCGGTAATTACCCGTTTGTTGTTGTTGTGGTTGTTGTTGTTGTTGTTGTTGTTGTTGTTGTTCTCCACTTTCTCTTGTTTGCTCTACAAGCAATCCTTTTTCAGCATTGGCTTGTAACTTCTTCTGCTCATTAAGGTATGAGCCATTTCAGAAGCTCATTTAAGAACAACAGGTCTAGAAGAAGATGTTCTCTCCTTTTAATGTTTTTCAGGCAAGCACGTAACGTATGCCTCACCTTTCTTCTTTACGCTCGGAACCATTTCGGGCATAGCAGAACAATTCATTGAACCTTTGGGTGTAAGCAGCCATATTGAATCTTTCACACCTCAAGTTCCACAGTTCAACTTCCTTCTTTGTATCACTTCCTGGCGGACAAAATTCCTCTCTCATCGATTATTTTACATATCATTCCCAAGACTTTGCATGAACCACCACAAGCCCCAAAGTGGCGACATGAGAAGTTTCCACCATGTCAGGGCTCGAACCTGGAAGTGTAAGCTGCGGTAAACTTTACCTGTTTTCTCTCTGCAACATTCGCTATGCTGAAAACACTTTTCCGTTTTCTCGAACCAAACGGCTTAACTCAACAGCCACCTTCATTGCCGTGGAAACTAGAGGGGTTACATTTTATGAAACGTGAGTAGTACATTCACGAGCAGTGGTGCCACCACCTTGAACCATGACATTTCCGCCCGAAATAACCGACGGGTTTCCGCCGTACTCCATAAGATATTATTCTCTGTAGCAACGATCTGAGCAAGTGCTGCGCAACCCCTATCAGAAACAAGCTTTCTCAAATGGCGGCTTGTCATCATTCTTGGCGGCTATTATTCTGTCATATCATGAAAAAACTACAATGATATCGAAACAATGTATAACTAAACATGTATTAGCGAGATCAATCCAAAGCAAAACAAAATTAAATCACACATGGTATAAACAATCAAAGCCCAAAAGAAATCAAAATACATCATATAGATGGATCAAAGATAGTAAATCTTCGTCCATCTCAAAAGATAGTACAAGTGTTTCATGGTTTTACAAATATGAACCAAAGTCATTACAATCATAAGTACCAAGTCTATAAACCGACATGCCCGGTTTAGTGATAGCAAAATAAAGAGACTACAATGATCCTACACTACAGATGATAATGTGGGGATCCAGGTGGATGTGATGGCTGTGGGTCACTTGTAGTAGCAGCATCATCTTCGCCCTCATCTCTAGTGGCAGCATCTCTAACCATGACATAGGGATCATCATGTCGAGGACGACGAGTAGGACGGGGAGAAGGATCATCAGAGTCAGTATGATCAACAGGAGTCACTGGAGTAGTAGGTGCCACATATGGTCTTTCACGGTAATGTCTAAACGGGTGTAGGTGCCACTGCACCTCAAAGGACCACTGTCTCAGATTATGGTGGTGCCATGACAAGCGATCAAAATCCCTCTGAGTAGACTCTAAAACAACAACTTCATTTTCTTATTTATTCATGTTCTCCCTTCACTAACTCTCGAACTTGATCTTCCAATGTGCACACATTCTTCCTGAGTGCATGTTGACCCTTAATTTGACCTCTTAAATCACTGTCGAATTCTGCCAAATACTTGTCCATCACCGCTGACTGAGCCTTTTCAGGTTCGAGTATGTCATTGTTGGGAGCCCCGGTCAAACATCTATTGACTAAGGCCCTTGACTTGGCGATGTAGAGTGTTGACATCTCTTGCTGTAGGGCCAGGAGCAAAAACCTGTCGAGAAGGTCCAGTACCCACATAGACGGTACCCGAGAATGGGCGCACAGAGTATGGTACCCTAGTGATGGTACCAACAGTAGCAGCATCATCCTCCTGCTCATGATCATCAGGAGTAGGAGCAACTGCCGTATCCTCGGACTCGGTGTCTGAATCTGGTGGTGGTAGGTTGAGGGATCAGCTCTCATAAGGTTTGATGACCTCAAGCATCATCATCATCATTATTTCCTTTCTCTAATTGTCTTCCTCCATCTCTGGATCTTCTTCCTCTTCTTCTTCTTCTTCATCATCTTCGAGTATCCATCCGTTCATGTTACCATCTGGTTGAGGAATTTGGTGAGGAGCAAACATATTTAAATGGTCGGGCTCGGGCGCGAGCTCAGGTTGCTCTTCCGGATTGTCTTCGGGAAGATCCGCAACATGATTAGGAGGTAGATTTGCCATGATAATCTGTAAATCATGCAAAATATTTCCGTAAGGTCACTATATAAAAATATTATATGAATAATAACTTATGCAAATATGCAAATGCATGACGATGCTCCATGAATGAACGTGATGATCGATAATAACCAAATATGAATGATAATATTTGTTATGTATATGAATTACATTTTTATGTAATTAAAGCAAATAGTTTTCCAATGCTTTTCGAATAAGCATGATAATCGATATATATCTTAACATATCATAATATTTATCATATAAATATTTTAATAGCAATGCACCCGAAATGTGCATAAGTACTTAAATAAGAATCATAAGCTTGACTTGGACGAGGGCCACGAGGAGTCTTAGCGTGCGAAGAAAAAGTTATAGTTTAGGTTTTTGAAAAAACGACCTAGTTCTCTATAACCTTAAGCTCTGATACCAATCTTTAATCCCCCCCAAAATTTACATCGCACCGAACCCAAACAATTTGGGTGTTTAGAGTCTAAGCACAACAACATAAGAATATAAAGAACGACTCAAAAGAGACGTTTAAAACATAACATTGTCCCATTCATGAAAGATCAGAGTCGAAAACTAGTCCACAAGATCGTCACCATACAACATCATAACAAAGTTTTAAAATCATAACACAAAGTGTTTTTGATGAATGGAACCAAAACAAGTTTTAATCAAAACATTTCACGCTAACTCCGTCTGCCACTCCAAGCCATCAACCTTGATTACCTGAGATAAAACATGCTAAAAAGTCAACGAAAACGTTGAGTGAATCCATAGAGTTTTTGTAAATAAAAAGTGAACACAAGTATTTTTTTAATCATCGAAAACTTGTGGATCAAACAAGTTTTTATCACTAATGCATTAAGCTCATGCCACCGAAACCTTAACCAACATATTATAAATATGTAATCACATGCCCCCACAGAAACTAGTAATATAGCAAATAACCAAGAAATTGGAAATTCTCAATACAAAATTCCCTTTAGGGGTGATCGCGCCATGGATGTCACAACCCCAGGCAGGGCAGTCACGGCCCAATAGATCTACTTAATGTACTAGCGCTCACCCATCATAGGCAATTAACAGTGCATGAAATTAAGGGGCCTTTCTGCAATAGGTACTTATGCAATTAGTTCACAATCGGGTCCAGCAACCATAAATCACTTGTGTTTAATTTATAAAACTAGCATGTATCTCCCTCGTGGGGTTTATGAAAACATTTATAAGTAGAAAGGCGAGGCTATGAACTCACTGTAAGAACAATTAGATCAAAAGTATGACAAGTCTCAAAAGAGCGGTAAGTACTCCTAAGCACCTCCTAAAATACGTGACGCGACTTAGTACGTAGAAAGTAACAATACGTAGAAATTAACCAATGATCATGAGATGTGTTTCCGAGATAAGCATGGCATTCCACTAGAACTTCCCCAAATCCTTTTTAACCCCAAAATGACTTGTGACCTGGTCTTATAGGTAAATAAACACCCACTAAGTTTCGGCTTTTAATTTTTATTTTATCAAAGTGTACTATACGTTTTTAAATTTGAGACTAGACGTAAAAACTCAGTTTCTGATTTTGACTCGACTTCATGGACTCATATATCCTAGCTCACAAATGTTATAAATGTGAGGCTTTCACTCTTGGAAATATATTTGAGTCTAGTTTCCAAAAATGCAAGACTCATAATCTACAAAGTTTCGTAACTATGTGAAAAGACTGTTTTACCCCTGGTTATCCAAAACAGAAAGTTTCCAAAAAATTTACCCTTTACTAAAATGGCCATAAATCCCAAACCATGATAGCAATGAAGGTGAGGCAAAAGGATATGGCTTCCTTAAGATGTATACCACTGACCCAATCTTTAAAACCTAACATTTTATTGCAAAAACATGGAGTTTAACTCGTTTGCTAATCATAGGTCCAGATTTGACCTACTTTCGTATTTTGACCATATCTCCCTCATCCGGAGGAGTTGGTTGAGTATCCAACTATCCTATAATGCCAAGACATGTATATATCTAGAAATGTAATTTAATCATAGGCTTCAAGCCAAAATATATTTGCTATAACCCGTTTTTGCTACTGTTTCAAAACAGTCCCAATCATTTACTCGAAAACCTATCCAAACATCAATTCTAACTCTAACCAATCGTATGCAATGCCATACCAAGCTCTTAAACACAACTCATGCATCATATAACATGCATTTCCATAATCAAACATCCATTTTCATGGATTAAAATTAAAAGAAAAATTAAAAATAAAGAGAAGATCTTACTAGGAGTTGATTTAGGCTAGAGAATCAAAAACAAGAACACCCTTTCTACTCTAGGGCTGATTTCGAACCAAAGGAGACCCCAAAACCAAAGATTATAATGCCTCTAACCTTCCTAAATATCACTAATACTTCGCTCAAGAAACCCTAATGAAAACCCTTCAATAAAACATCCATAGCATCTTCAAATCTTCAAGAAATTTCACCAAACTTTGCAAGCAACACTAGGATGAGGTTGTGATGCCCAAAAGGAGAAGAGAGATTTTGTGAGAGTGGTGGTGATGGGGGAGGGGTGTACGGCAGCAACAAGGAGGAGGAAGGAGGAGATTTTGATTTTTTTTTTTGAAACTAGGTGAAGTAAAGAGGTTTTGCATGTATGGGAAGAATAGAATATAATGAGTGTGTGTTTTGAAAAGTGAAATGTGTTTGAGTGTGTGGGTGGTAAAACCGGCCATAAGGCCTTGATATGTGAAAAAATATAATTTTTTTATTGTGTATGATTTAATTAAAGTATAGTGTATGTATAAGTTAAATAAAAAGTAAGGTTTAAGGTAAAACGCGAGTTTTAAGCAAGAAATTTACGTAAACGAGAAACACAACAGAAAATGAAAATGGTGTAAATTATATTCATCGGGGAACATTATGAGAATATTAAACCACTTAAGGCACGAAGATGGAATAGATTTCTAAATACGGCTCACGCAAAGCTAAGAACGGGAAATTCTTACTAAATCGGGTAAACGTAAAATTAATGACTTTGCTTGAAAATGAAAATAGAAATAAAGTTCGGAATAAATAGTGACCTTAAATACGGAATGTTACATCCTCTACTCCTTAAGGGAGCACCGTCTAGGTGCTCGATTCCTCATTCTTGTCTTTTGATTACTCGAGAAAAGATGAGGGTAATTTCTTTTGAAGAAATCTTCTCGCTCCCAAGTATATTCCGGACCTTGCCTGGAATTCTATTGTACTTTGACAATAGGAATCCAACTTTGCTTGAGCTGCTTCACTTCGCGGTCCATGATATCTACTGATTCTTTAATAAAGTGCAATTTGTCGTCAAGTTGGATCTCTTCGAGTGGGATAACCAAGTTTTCATCCGCTAGACATTTCTTGATATTCGAAACATGGAAGGTGTTATGAATTCCACGGAGTTTATCAGGAAACTCCAGCTTGTATGCTACGGGACCAATTCTTTCTATGATTTTGAATGGCCTAATGTACCGTGGACTCAACTTACCACGTTTCCCAAAGCGAATTACGCCCTTCTAAGGCGATACCTTTAACATAACCATATCACCCACTTGAAATTCCATCGGTTTGCGTCTAACATCCGCATAACTTTTCTGATGGCTTCTGGCCGTTAGCAACCGATTCTTGATTTATACAATCATTTATGTTGTCTCTCGAACTAATTCTGGGCCAGTGAGTTGGCTATCTCCAACTTCACTCCAGCAAACTGGCAATCTACACTTTCGCCCATATAAAGCTTCAAATGGCGCAGCCTTGATGCTCGCATGATAACTGTTATTGTAGGATAATTCAACCAATGGTAAGTGTCGATCCCAACTACTACCAAAATCAATTACGCATGCTCGCAACATGTCCTCTAGCGTCTGAATGGTTCTCTCGCTTTGACTATCTGTCTCTGGGTGGTAAGCAGTGCTCATATCCAGTTGGGTTCCCATCGCTTCTTGCAGTGATTTCCAAAATCTTGATGTAAACAAACTGTCTTTATCAGAGATAATTGACGTAGGTACGCCATGCTTATATACAATTTCCTTTAAGTAAAATTGGGCAAGTTTTTCTATGCTGTTAGTCTTCTTTATTGGCAAGAAATGAGCAGATTTGGTTAATCGATCAACAATAACCCAAAGGGAGTCATAACCACTTGGCGTTTTTGGAAGTCCTGAGATGAAATCCATGGTTATTTTCTCCCACTTCCACTCTGGGATTTCAGGTTGTTGAAGTAGACTGGATGGCTTTTGGTGCTCAGCCTTTACCTTGGCACAGGTCAGACATTTACTAACATAGGTGGCCATCTTAGCTTTCATGTTCGGCCACCAATAGAGCTTCTTTAAGTCTTGGTACATCTTGTCTGACCTCGGGTGAATGGAATATTTAGATTTGTGCGATTCATGCATGATCAAATCCTATAATCCTCCAAACAACAGTAACTAAATTCGCCCTTCAAAGCATTAGATTCCATCAGAACGGGTCTCAAATATCGGCTTGATCAGCCTTCCAAGATTTTTAGCTTTCACGTTTTCCTTTTTCATTGCATCAGTCTGAGCATTGAGTATTCTCTCAGGTAAATTAGTGTGTACCGTCATTACCAAAGATCTAACCTTATTGGTTCTCTGTCCTTTCGACTCAGGGCGTCGGCCACTACGTTGGCCTTACCAGGATGGTAACGGATTTCACAATCATAGTCACTCAAAAGTTCAATCCATCGCCGCTGTCTCATGTTGAGTTCTTTTTGATCCAAAATGTACTGTAGAATCTTATGATCTGTGTACACAATACACTTAGTACCATACAAATAATGTCTTCGGAGTCTAAGTGCAAATACTACATCACCCAGTTCTAAATCATAAGTCATGTAGTTTTCCTCATGTTTCTTTAGTTGTCGAGAGGCATACACAATCACCTTTTCCCTCTGCATCAGAACAGCTCCATAACCTTTGTGTGACGCATCGCAGTATAAAACGAAGTTCTTAGTTCCCTCAGGAAAAGCTAGGATAGGAGTGGAGCATAACTTCTGCTTCAAAGTCTGGAACGCTTCATCTTCTTCCATACCCCATTCATACTTTTTGTTCTTCTGGGTCAATTTAGTTAGAGGCTTGGAAATTAATGAAAAACCCTTGATAAATCTTCGGTAATATCCGGCTAAACCCAAAAATTGTCTGACTTCGTTTGGTGTTGTCGGTGCAGACCAATTTCGGATAGCCTCAACCTTTGCAGGATCTACATGAACACCTTTATTGTTGATCACGTGACCGAGAAATTGTACCGACTCAAGCTAGAAATTACACTTCAAGAATTTGGTGTACAATTGCTCTTTCTTGAGTAACTTCAAAATGATCTTCAAATGTTTTTCGTGCTCTTCTTTATTCTTGGAGTAGATAAGTATGTCATCAATGAATACGATCACAAATTTATAGAGGTATGGCTTGCACACTCGATTCATTAGATCCATGAATACCATAGGAGTGTTGGTTAGACCAAACGGCATTACTTGAAATTCATAGTGACCGTATCTAGTCCGAAAAGCAGTAATAGGGATATCTTCTTCTCTAATTCGGAGTTGGTAATAACCAGACCGTAGATCGATCTTTGAGTATATGCTAGAACCTTGAAGTTGATCAAACAAGTCGTCAATCCTCGAGAGTGGATACCGATTCTTGACGGTCAACTTATTTAGCTCTCGATAATCAATGTACATACAGAATGATCCGTCCTTCTTCTTAACGAACAACACTGGAGCTCCCCAAGGTGAAGAGCTCGGGCGAATAAACCCTTTTTCTGGTAATTCCTTTAATTGATCTGACAATTCTTTCAATTTAGACGGTGCCAAACGGTATGGTGCACACGCGACAGGTGCGGCACCGGGCACAAGCTCAATTCTAAATTCAACTTGTCGAGGTGGTGGGAGTCCTGGCAATTCATCAGGAAACACCTCAGGAAAGTTATGAATCACTGGCACGTCTTGCAACTGTTTCTTTGACGGTTCTTTCTCTGTCACTTAGGCTAAGAACAACTGGGATCCTCTTTCTATGTATTTTCTTGCTTTGATGCAGGATATCACTTTCAATCGTAACGCACCACTATCGCCCTTAACAACTAATGTATTGTTCTTGTACGGCACATGTACTTCCTTCTTACCATACACGATAACGGCATCGCGTTCTACCAACCAGTCCATTCCAATTATTACATCGAACGTACCCAACTCTATTGGCATGAGATCAATGTCAAACAAGTGGTTAAGTAAATTCAGAGTACATCCCTTCAGAATTGTGTTGGTGCATACCACTTTTCCATTAGCTAGTTCGACTTTGTAACTAGTATTTAATTTGGCTGGTTTAATATCTAGTAAATGGCTAAATCTAACATCTACAAAACTTTTATCCGCTCCCGAATCAAACAGTATTGTAACATAAC
Source organism: Tanacetum coccineum (assembly GCA_026074375.1). Taxonomy (NCBI): domain Eukaryota; kingdom Viridiplantae; phylum Streptophyta; class Magnoliopsida; order Asterales; family Asteraceae; genus Tanacetum; species Tanacetum coccineum. The sequence continues at coordinate 21,007 of BQNB010010257.1, forward strand.
GATTATTCAATAAGAACGTACTAGTCATGACATTCGGGCCCTGGTTGTGTTCAGCATCACGAACGACATACGCTTGACCTCGCACGTTTCCACCTTGTCGATCAGCTCTTTTTGGGAATGCATTGCTCTTGTGGCCTCTTTTACCACATTCGTAACAAACTACAACTGATTGAGTATTGGTACCAGAAGCCACATTCTTGCTTCTGCAGTCCTTTTCCTTGTGTCCTATTTTCCCACAATTGTAGCACTTTGGTGGGCACTAACCAAAATGACATATCCCACAACGGTTACATTTGGAAGCAACCCCAGTTTGGTTTGCTCCCGCATTTTGAGTAGTGGTCAGAGCCCTAGCATTCCCATGTCTTTGATTGTTGTTTTGGTTGTGGCAGTTGTTGTTCTGGTAATTTCTCTGGTTGTTGTTGTTGTTGTTGTTGTTGTTCTCCTACTTTCTCTTGTTGCTCTTAGCAATTCTTTTAGCTTTGGCTTGTAACTTCTGCTCTATTTGGGTATGAGCCATTCGGACATCCTCATTAAGATTGACAGGTCTGGAAGAAGTTGTTTCTCCTTTGATGTTTCCAAGTAAGCCACGTAGGTATGCCTACACTTTCTTCTTTTAGCTTGGAACCATTTATGGGCATAGCAGGATCAATTCATTGAACCTTTGGGTGTAAGCAGATATATTGGAATCTTTCACCCTCAAGTTCCATAGTTCAACTTCTATTCTTTGTATATCTTCTGGCGGACAAAATTCTTCTCTCATCATTATTTTCATATCATTTCAAGACTTTGCATTAACCACCTCAAGCCCCAAAGTGGCGACTTAAGAGTTCCACCATGTCAAGGCTCGACCCTGAAGTGTAGCCGCAGCAAACTTTACCTTGTTTCTCTCTGCACATTAGCTGATGCTGAAAATACTTTCTGTTTTCTCCAACCAACAGCCTAACTCAACAGCACCTTCATTGCCGTGGAAACTAGTAGGGTTACATTTCATGAAACGTGAGTATGTACATTCACGAGTAGGTGGTGCCCTACCTTGGCCTCCTGCATTTCCCCCGGTATTACCGCCGGATCCGCCGGCTCCATTAGTGTTTCCTTTTGTAGCATGATCCTAAGCAAGTGTTGTAGCCACCTTATCAGAGACAAGCTTCTCAATGGCGGCTTGGGTCATTGCTCTTGGCGGTATGATTCTGTCATATCATGAAGAAAACTCAATGAGTATTCAAACAATGGTATAACCATAACATGTATAGGCCATCAATTCTAAAGCAAACAGAATAATCACACATGTATAACAATCAAAGCCCAAAAGAAATCACAACACATCATATAGATAATCAAAGATAGTAATTCTTCATCCATCATAAAAGATAGTACAAGGTTGCATTGTTTTACCAAAACATGACCAAAGTCATTACAATCATAAGTACCAAGTCTATAAACCGACATGCCCGGTTTAGTGATAGCAAAATAAAGAGACTACAATGATCCTACACTACAAATGATAACATAGGGATCCAGGTAGATGTGACGGCTATGGGTCACTAGTAGTTGCAGCATCATCGCCCTCATCTCTAGTGGCAGCATCTCTAACCATGACATAGGGATCATCATGTCGAGGATGATGAGTAGGACGGGAAGAAGGATCATCAGCGTCAGCACAATCAACAGGAGCTACAGGAGCAGTAGGTGCGACATATGGTCTTTCATGATAATGTTTGAATGGGTATAGGTGCCATTAAACCTTAAAGGACCACTGTCTTAGATTATGGTGGTGCCATGACAAGCGATCAAAATCCCTCTGAGTAGATTCTAACTTCATCTTTAATTTCTTATTTTCTTCTCGGTCTCCCTTCACTAACTCTCGAACTTGATCTTCTAACGTACACACATTCCGCCTGAGTGTATGTTGACCCTTAATTTCACTTCTTAAATCACTGTCGAATTCTGCCATATATTTATCCATCACACTGAGCCTTTTCAGGGTTGAGTGTTCAGTGTTAGCCCAGTCAAACATTTGTTAAGTAAGGCCCTTGACCTAGCGATGTAGAGTGTTGACATCCCTTGCTGTAGGGCCAGGAGCAAAAACCTACAGAGAAGGTCTAGTACCCACATAGACGCTACCCGAGAATGGGCGCACAAAGTATGGTACCCTAGTGATGGTACCAACAGTAGCAGCCTCAGCCTCCTGCTCATGATCATCAAGAGTAAGAGCAACTGCCGTATCCTCGGACTCGGTGTCTGAATCTGGTGGTGGTAGGTTGAGGGGATTAGCCTCCTCATAAGGGTTGATGACCTCAGCATCGTCATCATCATCATCATTTTCTTCCTCCATTTCTTCTTCCATCTCTGGATCTTCTTCTTCTTCATCATCTTCGAGTATCCATCTGTTCATGTTACCATCAGGTTGAGGAATTTGGTGAGGTGCAAATACGTTTAAATGGTCGAGCTCAGGCGCGAGCTTAGGTTGCTCTTCCAGATCGTCTTCGGGAAGATCCGCAACATGATTAGGAGGTAGGTTTGCCATGATAATCTGTAAATCACGCAAAATAATTCCGTAAGGTCACTATATAAAAATATTATATGAATAATAACTTATGCAAATATGCAAATGCATGATGATGCTCCATGAACGAACGTGATGATCGATAATAAACCAAATATGAATGATAATATTTGTTATGTATATGAATTACATTTTTATGTAATTAAAGCAAATAATTTTTCAATGCTTTTTGAATAAGCATGGTCATCGATATATATCTTAATATATCATAATATTTATCATATAAATATTTTAATAGCAATGCAATCGAAACGTGCATAAGTACTTAAATAGGAATCATAAGCTTGACTTGGACGAGGGCCATGAGGAGTCTTAGCACGTGAAAGAAAAAAAGTTATAGTTTAGGTTTTTAAAAAATGACCTAGTTCTCTATAACCTTAAGCTCTTGATACCAATCTTTAACACCCCCAAATTAACATCGCAACGGAACCAACAGTTTGGGTGTTAAGTCATAGCACAACAACATAAGAATATAAAGAACGACTCAAAAGAGATGTTTAAAACATAACATTGTCCCATTCATGAAAGATCAGATTCGAAAATTTGTCCACAAGATCGTCACCATACAACATCATAACAAAAGTTTTAATATCATAACACAAAGTGTTTTAATGAATGGAACCAAAACAAGTTTTAATCAAAACATTTTGCGCTAAACTCCATTCGCCACTCCAAGCCATCAACCTTGATTACCTGAGATAAAACATGCTTAAAAAGTCAATGAAAACGTTGAGTGAATCCATAGAGTTTATATGAAATAAAGGGTGAACACAAGTATTTTTAATCATTGAAAACTTATGGATCAAACAAGTTTTAATCACTAATGCATTAAGCTCATGCCACTGAAACGTTAACAAACATATTATAAATATGTAATCATTTGCCCCACAACTAGGTAATATTGCAATATACCTAAAGAAATTCTCAATACAAAATGTCCTTTAGGGGTGATCGCGCCATTGATGTCACAACCCCAAACAGGGCAGTTACGGCCTAATAGATATACTTAATGTACTAGCGCTCACCCATCATAGGTAATTAACAATGCATGAAATTAGGGGCCTTTTTGCAATAGGTACTTACGCAATTAGTTCACAATCGGGACCAGCATACCGAAAATCACTTGTGTTCAATTTATAAAACTAGCATATATCTCCTTCGCGGGGTTTATAAAAACATTTATAAGTAGAAAGGCGAGGCTATAAACTTACCGAGAGAACAATTAGATCAGAAGTGTGATGAGTCTCGCACGAGCGGGAAGTACTCCTAAGCACCTCCTAAAAGACGTGATGCGACTTAGTACGTAGAAAGAAACAATACGTAAAAATTAAACAAGTGATCATGAGATGTGCTTCCGAGATAAGCCTGACATTCCACTAGAACTTCCCCAAATCATTTTTTAATCCCAAAATAACTTGTGATCTATTATTATAGGAAAATTAACACCTACTAAGTTTTGGCTTTTAATTCTTATTTTATCAAAGTGTACTATACGTTTTTAAATTTTGAGACTAGACGTAAAAACTTAGTTTCTGATTTTGACTCAACTTTATGGACTCATAACTCCTAGCTCATAAATGTTCTAAATATGAGGCTTTCACCCCTGGAAAGCTTTTTATGTCTAGTTTCCAAAAATATAAGACTCATAATCTAAAGAGTTTCATAACTATGTGAAAAGACTGTTTTACCCCTGGTTACCCAAAACAGAAAGTTTCCAAAACATTTACCCTTTACGGAAATGGCCATAATTCCTAAACCATGATAGGAATAAAGGTGAGTCAAATTGCTATAGCTTCCTTAAGATGTATACCACTGACCTAATCTTTAAAACCTAACCTTTTATTGCAAAAACCTGGAGTTTAACTCGTTTTCTAATCATAGGTCCAGATTTGATCTATTTTCTTATTTTGACCATATCTCCCTCATCCCAAGGAGTTGGTTGGGCATCCAACTATCCTATGATGCCAAGACATATATCTATCCATACATGTAATTTAATCATAGGCTCCAAGCCAAAATATTTCTGCTATCACACGTTTTTGCTACTGTTTCAAAACACTCCCAATTATTTACTCCTAAACCCATCCAAACATCAATCCTAACTCTAACCAATCACATGCAATGCTCATACCAGCTCTTAAACACAACTCATTACATTCTTATTAAACATGCATTTCCAGAATCAAACATCCATTTTCATGGATCAAAATTAAAATAAAAATTAAAAATAAAGAGAAAGATCTACTAGGTGTTGATTTAGGTCGAGATCAAAACAAAGAACACTTCTTTACTTTGGGCTGATTTCGAACAAAGGAGACCAAAAACCACAAGATTAAAATGCTCTAACCTCCTAAATATCAACTAATTATTTCCTCAAGAAAACCCTAATGAAAACCCTTCAATAAAACATCCACAACATCTTCAAATCTTCAAGAAATTTCACCAAACTTTGCAAGCAACTCAAGGATGATGTTGTGATGGTAAAAAGGAGAAGAAAAATTTTGTAAGTTGATGGTGGTGGTGGTGATAAACTTGGCAACCACAAGGAGAGGAGGAAGGAGATTTATATTTTTTTTTGAAACTAGGTGAAATGAAAAGTTTGCATGTATGGAGAAATGAAAATAATGATGGTTTATAGAAAATTGAAATGGGTTGTGTGTTGGAATGGGTAAACCGGCCATGGGTGGGGGTAATAGGGTTTTTTTTTATTTTGCAATGTGTATGATTTAATTAAAAGTGTGGTGAAAACTTTTGTTAAATAAATTTATGGTTTAAGGTAAAACGCGAGTTTCAAGCAAGAAGTTTACGTAAAAACGTGAAACACAAAGAAAATGACATTAGGTAAAACACCGGTGGTTTTATCATCGTCTCTGGCATAAAGTTTCCAATGAACAGTTCTCATGCTATGGACACACCTTTTGAAATCTTCGAGGTCATTTCTCACATCTTTGTTTAATTCTGTGAGTGATTTCTCAGAATCATTTGGATCATGAAGGGATTGGTGAGAATACGAATCCTGAGAATTTCGGTCTTTATTACCTTCAGATTGGATGTAATTGGCTTCATGACGTTCACACATCGGCGTGTCATCGTTCAGGTGGTTTTTAGAAGCGTTTCCCTCTCTAAGCTCATTGTATTTGTTATGTATATCTTGTAATTCTTCATTTAGTCTTATAATTTGAGAATCCATAGCCTTTAATTTTTCCATAAATCAAGAATTTTCAGTATTACTATCACTTCCATCGGCAAAGGAAACAGATTTTTGATGATGTTCGTTTTAGATGTAATGGGCCAATCAAGTTCGAAAAGGACTTTGTCCTCAAGAAATTGAAAAGCTTGATTTAGACCTTTGTAGAGGAAGATTCCTCCTGCAGTTATGTCTAGGATTTCTTGAGTGAGTTTGTCTAGACCGTGATAGAATATTTGAATAATAGATCCTTTGGTCAGATTTCGAAGCATGTTCTTTAGTCGTAACCAAGCATCAGTTAGACTTTCACATACGAGTTGAGAGAAACTTCTGATTTCAAATAAAAGATGCTTAAATAACGAAGGTGGAAAGAATCTGTTTATAAAAGCTCTTCTCATTTGTTCCTACGATGTTATAGATTCTTTATTAAGTTCGTTAAACTAGGTTTTAACTTTATCGCACAAGGATAGTGGAAACATCAAAAGCTTGACAGCTTCACTTTCAATTTCACCATATTTGAAAATATCACAGATTGTGAGAAATTCACGGATGTGGTCATGCGGATCGACCCGCAAATAACAATCGAATTTATTTTCCCAAATCATTTTCAAGTGGGTATTGTTGATAAAAAAGTTGTCATCAACATTGGGTTGAACAATGGCAGAATTAGGAGTCGGTGCTACAATCTTAGCCTTTTCCCACATAGGTTGATCATCGGGATTGAGGATTATTATTTCTTGGAGCTGTAAATTTGGTTGGGGTTCGACATCCTCTTCCGGTATATTTATAACGACAAAGTCATTAACGGAAAAATGTTGGGTTGAAGATTTGAGTGATTCGATCTCGATGACTTCTTTTTGGATAGTTTTAATCTTATAAGTCCATGTTATTAAATTTTTATTTAATTTATATATTAGACTTACTAATTGTTTTTCGAAAGATAGGGGATTTATACATACGTTAAGCATTTTACAAAAAGATATTTTTATATATAAATAAGGCTAATAGGATAATATTCAAAATAAAGTAAATTATTTTCATATTTTTTTTTACTTTTATAGATTTATATATTAGATATATTTTAATTTAATTATATATAGCAAATAAGGATAAATAAATAAAAGATTTTTTTTAATAGGTGCGGCGTACTTTAGGAAAAGTGCACTGACTTTTCTGGAAATTTTATGTTTTTTTTCCGAATATTATGATAAACTAGATAACTACAAATACACAAGGCATATAATCAGATAAAATACAATTCCAAATGATTATAGAACCTAAGACTAGCATATTAGGGGTTTTAGTTTTGGTTTTTGAAATAAGATTCTGTTCCGTTTGCCAGAAAACGGTACGGCGAGTTTGAAAATTTTGTGAAACAAAATAGCACCAGAAATAAGCAACAAACTATAACAACTTAAACAATTCCCCGGCAACGGCGCCAAAAACTTGATGTGTGTTTTCCAAGCTTTAAATTTATAATAACTAGAAATACCGATTTTTTACTAAAAACACAACATTCGGGAAAGTATACCCTATTCGAGTGTAATATAGGATTAGGTAAGTCCAGGTCGTTCCACGAGAATTAAAGTTTTCACAATTTTTAATTAAGGTGCTAAGGTTAATAAGATTGTCACGTATCAAATTAACCAAATCGTGCATATATCGAATATTGGAAAGAAAGCAATTCAAGCAAATGATTAAAGTATGTTTGTTTAGGTAATGATCACTAAGACAATGAAGTGTTTAGGATAGTGTTTATATGTTTAGAGAATAAATATATCACAAGTTATAAATCCTTTCGGCCTTTAAATATAACTAGTGATTATATCGATTAATAACAACAAATCCTTTCGGCCTTTATAAGTTATTATAACCAATATATTTAGTAGAATGATTAAACACATATATAAAAGAACCCTTTCGGCCTATATTCTTGTTTAAAATATATTTTACCAATTCAATAAACACATATCCAAACACTCTATATCTAAGATCACATGTTGCCCAAACAAACACAAGATGACTACTCAATGATCAAAGAAGTAAAAAAACACATTATGAACTCAAACAATTCAATAATAATCATATTCAAATGGTAAACAAGATTATACCAAATTCCAAGAGAAAATGATGGTGATTTCACAAGAATTTCTCAAGAACACTTTATTATATTCAACGTAAAACCCGAAAACTATGAACAATTCTATCACAATTGCTTATAGATTTGAAATAACACTTCAATTACGCTTCTTTGATGGATCCAAATCTGGGTTTGTTGATGAACATCAACCAAAACCATCCAAATTCCTTCAAGAACACCTCTAACTTTGATTCTAATGGTGGTGATGATGGTGTTATCAATGGTGGTTTGGATCAAAGGGTTTTCAAGCCTTTATCATCAAAAATACCTATCCTAAGTAGTACACATGAGTTGGAGGTTTGTGTGTGAGAATGTGTGAAATGAGAGAGCCAATGAGGCTTTTCATAGGCTTTTCAGGGGCCAAAATGCGTCACACAAACTTATTTGTACGTTGCACATCGGGAGTTAATGCACACTTCATTTAATTGCCTTTAATTTTTCCACAGACTCAAAAGTGCGCTGGCATACTTTTGGTAAAACCGCCGCACTTTGGGGCGATTTCAGCACTTGGCATTCATCATGGTTGTAGAAAATTGAATTCTCTTCGCGTGGCCTCTTGAACCAACTAAAACAGAGTTTGTATGACCGTGTTATGGCCAAAACAGTAAACAGGTGTCGGGAGATCATGAACTTTAGTTATTTCTTCGTCTAAGCTTCAATTCTTCGTGTTTTCTTTCGTTTTCTTCCACGACACGTACCTAGAGAATATAATAGCAAATATACTTGATTAAGTATCAAAAGTTCATGAGAAATGATAAAATAAATGCAAATAACGCCGCAAAAAACATGTATAATTTAGGCGTTATCATTAACCATTTTACAATTTACAAAATAATTGCTACGGATTTGCAATGGTGACAAATAAAAAATTGTTTGCTATTTATTTCCAATATTTTGTTGGTAATTCTGTTATAATTTTTGAAATAATTGATACGGTTATGCAGCATATACTATTATTAGTTTCTATATATAATTCTGTTGAAATAATTATATATGTCCGGAATTTATTCGAGTCTAAGGAGACGCACACGTTAATATGTAGAATAATGTTTTAATATATTAATTAGTGTTTCACAAACGATCGTTAAAAGTTTAACAATAATAAATATTAGTTGTTAATAGTTAAAGACTAATATGAAAAACTGAGAAAAAGGAAAGTTTGGTTTTTCCCACTATTTCCTTATAGTCAGTTGAACCACCTCCTCATGAGGAGGTGGGGGACTTTGCTTGCAAGCCAAGTTGAGAGGAGTATATAAGGAGGTCTTAGGGTTCTTGAGAGCTCATAACTTAAATCCCTAAAATCCTTAATCTCTCTTGCTTTTTCTCATAGTCGACCGAACCAAAACCTTTTAAGGTTTTCAGTTTTTCTTTTCCCCTCTTGTTCGATCGGCATCAAACCCACAAAGGGTTTTTCTTTTGGTTGTGGATCAACCCTCAAGAACACGAAGGCTTACTTGGTTTAGTTGATAGTCAATCTACGGTGATCGTTTGGTTATACACCACTAGTACTAGCATACACGTTGTTTGCTAAGAACGTATTGTGTGTGTAAACTTAAAGGGATTATTCTTTTGATCCTTAGTGGTTTTGCGTGGTGTTATACACATGCGTATATTGAAGACGGTGTAACGTTTATTGCTAAAAGCAGTGTAACATTTCTTGCTAAAAAGTACACATCTTCAATCCCTTGTTAATTATAAGTTCTATACTTGTTTGATCTTTCCGCTGCGTACACGTGATATGTTTAATGGCTAAATTAGATCTAAAATCCAACAGTGGCATCACGAGCCAACGTGTAGAATTTGTAATTATAAGTAAATAAAATTAGACAAATTAGGGTTCTTAATTAATTTTTTAAGCCCTTTGGGCGTTTTATGCATCAAGATTCGATCTTTGGGCATCAAGATTCGATCTTTATTGGTTATAAAATTAATTAGACGAATTTTAGGTTGTATGCATTTTTATAAATAAAACTTAATGTGTTTAATTGTAAATTGATTGGTTTTATGTTTAAATTAATTGTTAATTTGGCTTCCATGATAAATACATGCAATTTATCATGGAGTGGTATGTGATATTAATCTTGTTAATTGTTAATGAATTTTTATGCAAATATGATGATCAAGAATTAAAACATAGACATTAAATTTATGTGGTTTCGATCCACGACTTTAAAAGCTAGGAAAGACCTTGGCAATGTACTAATGAGGCCTTAAAGATGATTAAATTTTAAGTGCTATGTGGTGTATATTTGTATAAGGCATACCAAATCCGATTTATGTCGATGGGATGTGTCCGATTTATAGGTCGAAGGAGCTTATATGAATATATGCATGTTTTAATTATTAGATAATTAGGATCATATATTGATATTTGCATGACTTAATTGTTAAGTGTTGTTATTTGAATAATTGTTATGTGAATTAGTTTTATGTTTATATTATTTTTATTTTAAGTATGAGAATTGTGAGAAAATAAAAGGGTTTTTCGAAAATAAATATAAACATGACTAATTATTATGAAATCAGATTTATATGGACTATTTATAGTTCATAATGTGTTTTTCAAATTAAAGTTTTATTTTGAATAGTTAAAATTGGACGCTAGGGACTCATGGGAAGTACGGCTCATCCACTAGAACAAACTATAAGAGAAGTTTAAGGAGGATTTTCCTAAAGATTTTAGGTTTTTAATACGCTTCGCGCTGAATTGATTCTCCGCTTCTTTGTGCGTTCGATTGGAGTTACCGTGAACCATGGCATGTCACTATAGTGTCATTATTAAAGTTTTTTTTAAATTTTTTTTTACCTCTTTGTACGCGTTTTTGACCATTCTTTAATCTTTATATTTGGAAACACGTTAAATCATCAATTTTAAAAGGTAACACTATTTATACATTAGATGTATAGAAAATATGATACCGTAATAAATAACTTAATTGAGTAAAGTTTTTATTAAAATCTATGATACGAAGATGTATGCATGCTTATTCGTACATATTTGTCACGACAAATAAAATACCCTTTTTTAAATAAGTTATTCCCATCTAATTCGTAAAAACACTTGTAGATGCTTTTTACTATGCGTGAGACGTATGTAGATCATAATCCCAAGGTGATTATACACTTTTTCGTGAGATGTTAGTGTTACATAATCATAGTTTTTGATTGGACGACTTAATCAGTTTATTGGTAAGACCTTAAATCGAGGCATACATAGGATAAAACATGCTTACTAGAATATTATTGTAATAAAGTAAGTCCCATATAGTTCTAGGAATTGCACCGGTGGAAATTATTGATCTTCAATTACCTTTTGAGTACACCATTACTAGCAGATCAACTGATGTGGTGGTGGTACGTCAAGTAGGATCCTAGTGTTTAGAAAATTAATTGTTTATTTTATTAAACATGGGTAGTTAATTTTCTTCAAGAAGTTTTATCGAAAATACTAATTCTTGAACTTTAACTATGTTTTATAGATAGCACAACCTGCTTAAAACATAAACCATTCGGCTTTCAGGTCGATGTTTGAAAGAGAAAAACTTTTTGGAAATAATTTCAATGACTAGTTTTGTCAACTTAAGTTAGTCTTGAGAGTTGAAAAGAAAATGTATGTCATTGAATAACCATTACCCGCGGCTCCTGCTGCAGATTCCGAGGCACAAGTGTTGTCATAATGGAATGCAGTTTATGATGCATATAATGAGGTTGCTTGTCTAATACTCGGTAGTATGACTCCTGAGCTTTATAGACAGTTTGAAAACTTCTCACCATATGACATGATAAAAGAGCTTAAAGCTATGTTTGAAAAACAAGCTGGAGTGGAGAGGTTTGACCTAATCCAAACTTTCCATGCTTGCAAACAAGAGGAGGGTAAACCAGTTGTTGCATATGTCGTACAGATGAAAGGATATGTAGATCATCTGGAACATCTTGGCTATATGCTATCACAAGATCTTATAGTTAGTGAGAAATTACAATATGCATAACATGGGGAAGACGATTGGTGAACTATATACTATGCTCATTGAGTATGAAAAGAGTTTACCTAAAAAAGCTAAAACACCACAAGTAATGATGATTAAAGGTGGTAAAATACAAAAGGCAAAAAAGAAATCACTTAAAGCTAAAGGCAGGGGTAAAGCTAATGGCAAGGGAAATGATAAACAAGTTTATATCCCTAAACCTAAAAACCCTAAGCCTTCTACTAAAGAGCACCCAACTAAGGATGACACCTGCCACCACTGCAAAGAGGTGGGTCATTGGAAGAGGAATTGTCCTGTTTTTCTTACTGAGTTGTTAAAGAAAAATAATCAAGTTGGCTCTGCCAGTTCTTCAGGTATCTTCATAATAGAATTATTTTCTTTCCCTGACAAATGTTAGGTGTATGACACTGGTTGTGGTACTAACATTTGTATTACAAAACATGGGTTTAGAGAAGCAAAGAAACTAAAACAAGGAGCACTCTATTTGTACGTAGGCAATGGTGTTTGTACACAAGTAGAAGCTATTAGAAGTTATGACTTAGTTTTGCCTAATGGCCTGGTGATTTGTTTAGACAATTGTCATTAGGCACCTTCTATAACTAGAGGTGTTGTTTCAGTTCACCGTTTGGTAGAAAATGGATTTGTCCAGTGTTTTACAGATTTTGGAATTTCAGTTTCTAAGAACAATGTGTTTTATTTTAATGTTATTCCCAGTAATGGTATTTATGAAATTGATATGCATGATCTTGTACCAAATGTTAATTTTATTTATAATGTTAGCACTAAAAGAGCCAAACATAATTTGGACTCTACTTATCTATGGCACTGTCATCTTGCTCATATACGTAAGAAAAGTATTGTAAAGCTGCAACAAGAAGGGTTTTTAAAATCAACAGATGATGAGTCATTTGATCAATGCGTATCTTGTTTATCGAGCAAGATGACAAGAAAATCATTTCCATGTCGTCCCGAAAGGGCAACTGGTCTTCTTGGAATAATACATACTGATGTGTGTGGTCCACTTAGACATGTGTCAAGACAAGGTGCTAGCTACTTCATTACATTCACGGATGATTATAGTCGTTATGGTTATGTTTATCTTCTTAAACATAAACATGAGGTCTTTGAAGCGTTCAAAGTGTTTAAAAATGAAGTGAAAAATCAACTCGGGAAGACAATCAAGGCTCTTCGATCAGATCGGGGTGACGAATACATAAGCCAAGAGTTTAAAGATTTTCTTAAAGCTTGTGGAATTGTCCAACAGCTTACTCCTCCATACACACCACAACAAAATGGCGTGTCTGAAAGGAGAAACCGTACTTTGTTAGACATAGTTCGATCAATCTTACAACTCTGTTGTTATCCTTTTAGGATTATGCTCTAGAGTCTGCAACACGCATTCTTAATATTGTTCTAACCAAGAAGGTTGATAAGACTCTATATGAATTATGGTATGGAAAAGTTCCTAATCTGTCTTACTTAAAGGTCTGGGGATGTGAGGCGCTTGTGAAGTGGGATACGCCTGACAAACTCCAACAAAGATCTGTTAAGTGTATCTTTATAGGATACCCAAAGGAAACGATGGGTTACTATTTTTACTTCCCACCTAAAAACAAAATAGTTGTTGCAAGGTATGCTGAGTTCTTTGAGAAAAATCTCATAACTCAAGAAGTCAGTAGGAGGGCCATAGATCTTGAAGAAATTCAAGATGAAGATACATCACCTTCTGAAATCACTAGCGAAATTCCTATGGAGGTTGAAGGTTTTGAACCACCTCAAGAGGAAGTGATTCCCGGTATCGTTAGGTCCGAAAAAGGACACATGCAAGCTCAGATCATTTAAGTCTAAATGAAGAAGCAGAGGAGCAAAATCTAGGGGAATCTTAATGACCCACTACTTAAAGCTGTAAGTTAGATCATAATCTAGATAAGTGTATCGATGTTAAGAATGGCGAAATACAATCCCTGATGGGACAATATTTGTATGGGTCTTGTCGATCTTCCACCTAATTGTAAGACTATTGGGAGTAAGTGATTTTAAAGAAAAAAAGACTGACATGGATATATTTAACACACCTTAAAGCTCGTCTTGTAAGCAAAGGTTATACTCAACTCAGCGGGGGATTATGAAGAAACTTAATCACCCGTCGCTGACATTAGAGCTATTAGATTTCTCATATCTATACGGCGACTATGATTATAGATATGGCAAATGAATGTCAAAAACTGCCTTTCTTAAATGGTTAACTTGGATGAAGACATTTATATGTCCCCAACCTGAAGGTATTTGTTGATCTAATCATACCCAGAAAAGATGCAAGCTTCAAAGATCATTTATGGTCTTATGAAAGCATCAAGAAGCGGAATAAAAAGATTTGATAAGGAAATTAAAAGGTTTGTTTTGATCCAAAATCTTGATGAGCCATGAGTATATCAAAAGTCTAGTGGGAGTAATGTACATCCTATCTTGTATGTTGATGACATAATTATCATGGGAAATCACATTCCAAGTTTACAAAGTGTAAAGGATTATCTTAGAAAGTGTTTTGCTATGAAAGTTTTGGGGGAAGCAGCATTTATTCCTGGAATCAAAATCTACAGAGACAGGTCAAAGCGATTAATTGGACTTGGTCAAAATGCTTACATAGATAAGATATTAAAGAGATATAAAATGGATAGTTCCAAACGTGGTCATATCCCCATGCAAGAAAGACTTGACTTGACAAAACACAAAGTGCTTCAACACCTAAAGAGGTGAAGCGTATGCAAAATGTACCTTATGCTTCGGCTGTGGGTTTCATTATGTATGCAGTAAGATGCACTAGACCTGATGTTGCGTTCGCACAAAATATATACAAGCCGGTTTCAACATAATCTTGGTGAACTTCACTGGACTGCTGTGAAAAATATTCTTAAGTATTTAAGAAATACTAAAGATATGTTCTTGGTTTATGGTGGAAATTCAGAAGCTAAACTTCGAGTTGATTGCTATTACGATGCTGGATTTAAGGCTGATAGAGATGATACAAAATCTCAGACAGGACATGTCTTCATTTTGAATGGAGGTACTATGGACTAGAAAAGCTCCAAGCAAAGTACGACTGCAATGTCTGCTACAGAAGTTGAATACATAGCTGCTTCAGAAGCTGCGATGGAAGCTGATTGGATTAGGAAGTTTATTTCAGGGTTTGGTATAGTACCAATAATAAACGAACCTATTAGGATGTTTTGCGATAATTCAACTGCACTTCATTTTGCCAACGAACCGGGAGTTCAAAAAGTCGCTAGACACTACCATAGGAGATATCATTATGTTTGCGAGAGTATTGCACTGGGCGAAATAAGATTTCTTAAAGTTCACACAGATGACAATCTGGCTGATCCTTTTACGAAGGCTTTATCTAAAACAAAGCTTACTCAACATGCTAGGAACATGGGACTTCATTTAGCTAGTAGTTTTATGTAGATCTGTGTTTAGTATTTGGATAAGGGATGTTTTAACAATTTATTTTATGATAATGATACTTGGTATTTTGTTATTTTTATCTTAAATTATGTCCTATATTTGCATGTTTAAATCCATGAATAATAATAGTTATTATTCTAAATTAATCCGTTGTCGATTAACAATATGGGAATATTGTTAAATTAAGACAATTCTGAGTGATTGGTGATATTGTAGATATTAAGGATGTGTCCACCAAACTCACATGATATTCATAAGATGAATATTGGATTTCCTCAACACAAGGAAATTACTTTATGGATCGTCGTCATCAAGTAAACTTTGTAAGTGATTTTTGTATACAAAATCCTTAGACTTGAGATGCAAGTAAGTTTTTGCATATGTGGATAATCTTTCTTGATCTAGTCTAAGTTATCTTGAAAAATGGATAACTAATAAGGGCTATTTCAGAAGTGATTTTGAAACATGATGACTTGACACTTGTAGTCAATATAGAATTTGTTCCTTCAATAGTTGAAGAATGATGCCACTGGGCCCCTCGTAAAATTAATCAGATGTGTATATGGCCGTACCCCAAAACTCATGTAGATATGTCTCTTGATTTTTGGTAATCTAGATTAGTTACATATACGAGAAACAGAATCGTTAAATAATGGAATGACATTGATCCATATTCATTTTTAATACGGTATCAGAAACAAATGGATTGTAAATTTAAAAATCATTTGTCCGTGTCTTTATGAAACCACACTCAGGATATTTCTGGGAGCATTGGCGTGTTGCTAGAAATGTTATTGTATAATTTATATACGTCCGAGTGGGAGCTGTTAGATTATGAACAAATATAAATTATATATGTCCGGAATTTATTCGAGCCTAAGGGGACGCACACATTAATATATAGAATAATGTTTTAATATATTAATGTAATATATTAATTAGTGTTTAACAAATGATCGTTAAAAGTTTAACAAGAATAAATATTAGTTGTTAATAGTTAAAGGACTAATATGAAAAATCAGGAAAAAAGAAAGTTTGGTTTTTCCCACTCTTTCCTTATAGTCGGTCAAACCACCTCCTCATGAGGAGGTGGGGGACTTTTCTTGCAAGCCAAGTTGAGAGGAATATATAAGGAGGTCTTAGGGTCCTTGAGAGCTCATAACTTAAATCCCTAAAATCTCTAATCTCTCTTGCTTTTTCTCCTAGTCGACCGAACCAAAACCTTTTAAGGTTTTTGGTTTTTCTTTTCCCCTCCTGTTCGATCAGAAGTAAACCCACAAAGGGTTTTTCTTTTGGTTGTGGTTCAACCCTCAAGAACATGAAGGGTTACTTGGTTTAGTTGATGGTCAATCTACGGTGATCGTTTGGTTAAACACTACTAGTACTAGCATACACGTTGTTTGCTAAAAACGTATTCTGTGTGTAAACATAGAGGGATTATTCTTTTGATCCTTGGTGGTTTTGCGTGGTGTTATACACACGCGTATATTGAAGACGGTGTAACATTTATTGCTAAAAACAGTGTAACGTTTCTTGCTAAAAGGTACACATCTTCAATCTCTTGTTAATTATAAGTTTTATACTTGTTTGATGTTTCTGCTGCGTACTCGTGATATGTTTAATGGTTAAATTATATCTAAAATCCAACAAATTCCACTAGAAATTTCTAGATAATTTGTTATGGATTTACAACGGATTTTGAATGTTTAAACATATCTTACTATTCAGTGCAAATCCGTATAGAATTGTATAATGTTGCAATGAGTTAGGTTGGTTTTTTTATGTGTTACAATGAGTTTGAATTATGTACTCGTTGGTAGTTGAGTTATATGTTGTTCTAAGAAGCTATATCATAACTAGTGTTTACGCATAGTACGTAAAACGATGATTGGGATAAAGTTAGGGTATTAGATGAGACTAATCACATTTTCTGTTTCTTTAAGTGGTAAGAACCTCGCGATAAGAGTGTGTCTTGATCTGGGGTAAGACTCACATACGACCAGGGTTTAATGTGTGTAAAACGTAGAGAAGATGAACTTAGTCATTCTCATGAAATGCATATGTATTTACAGTAATGCATTTAGGGGTGTGTGTGATCCAACGACCCTAGAGGACACACGCGGTGGTCATCCTATAAAAGGAAAGAATGACGCATGATGTGACATCCTTGGCCCTATAAGATACGTGTTTATTTACATAAGACATGATCCATGCGTCGTAGCGAAATATCCGCGACACTGCCTCTGTGCCAACTAGGTACCTACACGTGACAATAGTATAATAACGATCCAAAGGCAAATCATGACGTGAGTCGTTGCTTGAGAATTGATTCTTCATACAAGGCTTGTTATGCTTTCAACTCATATTTGCATTAGGAACTGACTTTCTAGTCAAAATACATTGGGCCTTTAGCTTGGTGGGCCCGCTATAGTGACACTCCATTATGGTTTGATTTTTCTCATACTTACATACTGTCTTGCTTTTATTTAAATTTTGAAAATTTGGAATATTGTGGGGATGAATGTCTGTAAGGCTGTAAGGGAGTTATTTGTCATTGGGAAAATGCCTAAAAAAATCAACTCTACATCTCTCGTTCCTAAGATCCAAACACCAAATAAAGTTATTGATTTCAGATCTATTGCTTGTTGCGATGTGTTATACAAATGCATCAGCAAGATCATTACAGAAAGAATGAAAAGTTCTCTTGGTAAACTAATGTGTCAAAATCAAAGTGCACTTATTCCAAACAGACATATTCAAAATAATATTTTGTTATCTCAAGAGATATTGAAAGGGTATGGCAGAAAAGAAGGGTCAAACATAGTAGCTATGAAGATAAATATTCAAAAAGCTTATGATACAGTCAATTGAAGGTTTTTAGAAGCTATTTTAAATGGGTTTGGATTTCATGAGAAAATGGTGAATTGGATTGTTAAATGTGCACTACTGCATCCTTTTCTATATGTGTAAATGGTGAAAGCCATGGGTATTTTAAAGGACATATGGGATTAAGACAAGGTGATCCCATGTCACCTAACTTGTTCACAAGGGTAATGGAGATCTTGTCTATTATTGTTCGAAATAAGGTGGACAACTCATGACCCTTACCATTGGGTCCTCAACAAATCAAGAAGCTGGGCAACTCATGGAGTCCCAAGATATGGTATTGGAAAAGCAACCTCTATGGGTTTGGCTTAAACAAAGGGCTAAAGCCCATGGTTCAAAAAGGTAGTAAGCAAAGCTTTATTCAGGCCACGCTGAATACCTCAGCTCATTTTAAACAACTAGAAACAAAAAGGTTGGCTAGTTTCCTAGTAAACGCAAACCCACCCATCTATTTCTTATCAAATCCTATTTAACTTTTATCCCTAGTGCAACACACCCTAGCCCTGACATCCAAGTTAGCATACCTATAGACCTAGTTCACAAAACTATCACCTCTCTCATACCCCCAGAGTAGCATTCGCCCTACCGTAGATAGGAAAATCACAAAAAACCTTGCAAGGGGGACTCAATAGTGTTGTCCAGATCTACTAAGCCCTAATCCTATTAGGCGTGACACCCCCAGAGTACAGTCCATCACATGAACACCCACACATATGCACCCTGGGAACACACCTTAGGGTCACAAATATTCAAGGGCCGAATCAGGACATTCCTAAAGAACAAGTAAGGAGTGTACACAAGTAACTTGACCCGACATAACCCGACCCGATTCAACTTGAACCAGATGACCAAAATCTTTAAAGGTAGTAATTTGAGACATGTTGGTTAAACATCAGTCTATTTAGGTAAATATTTATTAGGGGATGAGTTTAGTCGAGTCTCCTTAAATATTATAGATGAGTTTAGTTGATTATTTAATATAAAATGCAATTAAAATACAATTACTTAACAGGTCTAGCGAGTTAAAATTTTCTTTCTTATGTTTTTTTTCTTCATTTTTCACTATAAAAGCAATAATTTTTTTATTTTATTAAAACCCGTCTACACCCGAACCCAACCCATTTAAAACTTATGCTTTTAGAAGAGCGATATAGACTCGAACCCGTTAAACCAAACCCATTTAGACCTGTGATACTGACTCGACCCTATATTTTGCCACATCTATGCATCTTTCACTTCCCGCTTATTTTTACTGCCCACTTTTATTTTCCCAGTTGCATTTTAGCGCCTAAGTATTAATTTTGCATTTACTGCCTAAGTCTTAATTCCAACTTTCATTTTGGCGCCCAAGTCTTTAGTCCAACTTTCATTTTGTCCACATATTAGAATAGATCACATCTTCCGTTTGGTTTGTAGGTGGGTTTAGGATTTGTATTAGGATTAAGATTTAGATTTGGGTTAAGATTTGGATTTAGATTTGATTAAGAAAGAGAAAAAATTATATTAAATTAGATATATAGTTTTATATTGTTAGTGGAGACTTAAAATAAATTTTTGTTATTTAATAAAATATATATGTAAGAGTGAAATAGAAAAGATAGAGCAGTGGGACCCATATAAGGTGGATAAACCCACCATTTAAAAGAGATTCCAAATAGTGAGTGTCAGTAGGTACGAGTGCAACATATTT
This sequence comes from Tanacetum coccineum, assembly GCA_026074375.1. Taxonomy (NCBI): domain Eukaryota; kingdom Viridiplantae; phylum Streptophyta; class Magnoliopsida; order Asterales; family Asteraceae; genus Tanacetum; species Tanacetum coccineum. The sequence continues at coordinate 40,924 of BQNB010010257.1, forward strand.
TCTTTTGATATTTTACCAAACAACTTTATTCAGCCCAAAGTGGTATCTTATCTTTAAATACCACGAAACAAACAGGCCCTATATCTCACAATAAACTTTCATCCAACGCTTGGAATTATCTCACATAAATCTCCTTTCCATCCAACATACTTGCAACATAATCCTAAGAATCTTCTCCAAACTAAACGAAAATACCACTTAACCCATGGCCAGGTAATATTCTTATCTATTTGTTCTTATGTATATAATTTGCATTTTTATGTAAAGTTATGTTCAAATATAAGCAATATTTTGAATTTAAGTTATTCTGATTTGTGGTAAAAATATATGTCATTGATTTAATTATGTATAATTCATTGTATGGCTAACTTTTGATGTTTTTAGTTATAATTGTGATTTAGGGATCTGTTTTTAACCATAAGTACATATTTTTAACGTTTTAAGTTATGATTGTGATTTAAGGATCTGTTTAGGACTATAAGTGCTAACTGTGAGTATATTTTGGATATGTTTTTTACTTTGAGTAAGCTTGCATAAGCTTAATCTGAAGTATTTTTATATATGGGTGTATACAAAGTTTTATATGGGTGTATACAAAATTTGTTTAATTTAAAATGCTACCTTGGATTATTAATTATAGGTGTTTACTTAATTTTAGGGGTTAAGCATTGGTATTGTATTTAGTAATTATTACATCCACTAGTGATTGGGCGTGGATGTATAAGATGATTGAGACACAAGCGTATTTGAATCAAAATTATGTTCAAAATGTGTAGTTTTTTAGACATTGCTGCGATGAGATAGGAGAATCAAACAGGGGTGAGACAGTTGAGCCGAGATGGGTTAATGAGAAGTCACGTGATCATATGGTAAGTCTCCAAACCTCTTGTCGATTAGCCACTTTTAATAGATCACTATTAAACTTTAAAATAATTAATCGTTATTTTGGGACTGTTTTATAGGGAAAATATCAAGAAGGTATGGTTGAGAGTCATGGGGAGAACGTTGAATCACACCCACATAATGAAGAACTATGGAACAAATTCACTCTGTTGAATCATACTCACATAATGAGGAACTATAGAACAAAGTCACTTCGCCTAATAGGGAGTACCTCACATCCACCAATCGAGAAGGTTAGATGATTACTTTTCAATTTCATAGCATATCTAATCTAGTTTTAAGGAAAACATAGTATGTACTACATTACGGGTATAATAATAGATAGAGTTAAGTACATTTTTGGTCCTTGTGGTTTGGTGCGTTTTTCACTTTTGGTCCAAAATTTAAAAAATATTTGGTTTTGGTCCAAAAGACATAGTTTCGTTCCACTTTTAGTCCAAAATACATAGTTTCGTTACACTTTTGGTCTAAAAGACATAGTTTCGTTCCACTTTTAGTCCAAAAATTTTATTCCAAATTTACGGAATTGGACTAAAAGTGGAACGAAACTATGTTTTTGGACCAAAACCAAACCTTTTTTGAATTTTGGACCAAAAGTGAAAACGCACCAAACCACAAGGACCAAAAATGTACTTAACTCTAATAGATATAATGTTTATATGGCGTTGTATTTTGTGTAAAATAGTCGTAAGAATGAATTATTCTTGACTTGGTAGCAACTATCGAGTTAAATTGCTTGATTAATCAGGTCCATGTTTTATTTCATGATGTCTAATTATAGAGTGGTCTGCAATTTTCTTTGGTGTGTCTGTTATGTCTGCAAATGCATGCGAACTTTGAAAGTAGTTCGTTTGGTCTGTTTTATCATATGGTACTGATGTCTGATTATAAGCATATAGCATTTCTTAAGTAGTTTCATTGCTAGAACTCTTTTCAGCAATAAATTTTGCTAAAACTGTTGCATAAGCAGTCTCATTTGTTTCATTGAAATTTACTATTGTCGTTTGAATAGAAGAACAACGGTTGTTAGACTAGATAAAAGATGTAGGAGTGTAGGACTTGATGTAGATGAGATACAAGACTTGGGTTGATTTAGATAAATCAAAAATGGCCAAGTAAGAACGATTTTGTCTTTGAGTATGGATTCCTCCCCCAAATGTTTCCCGATGGTCAAGTATGTTTAGAACTCTGGTTGCTCCAATGGTTGTGTCAGATTCTTGGTCTTTAACATCAATATAAATTTTTTAATAGCAGAGGAAGGCGAGTTTCGTTAGTTGTTATAAGTCTTACCATGCTGTAGCAGTTTATTTTCAGTCTTATTCGTTTCACGAGCAGTTTCGTTGTTGAAACTTTTTTCTCAGTGCTTAAATGCTTATTGCTGATTTCATGACATACTCGACAAATATTAAGTTAAGGAAAAGTACACTTACATCTCATCTTATCACTACAGCATAAGTGGTAATTTTTTAGTTTACTTATGTTGCCTTTCTAATTGGTTCAAGTATTCTTTTTAGGTTGAACTGCTAGAAATACCATGAAGGACTTAAAGCAAGCAAGAGAGAACGACAAGGATCTTTTCGAGGAAATTATAGAACAAAGAAAACTTAATGGAAATTTTTTTGAGACATTTATGGAAGAACTAAAGAAAGACACAAATGACAAGCTCGTCGAGGCCTTGGCACAATTGAGGGAGCAACCTCTTACTCCCCATTCTGGATAAACATTTGTTTATTAAGGTACACTTCGTGTTTCATACACATTTTGTTTTGAAGTTGTACGGCGGATTTGGTAAACTTTGTAGATTATACATATTTTGTTAAGAAGTGGTGCATTCGGTAGGATTTAGTTTGTTATACTTCGTGTATAAGTATAGAAGCGGCACCTTTGGTACGATTTGATGCACTATGTAATATGATATTTGAATGTTTGTCTAATTATTAATTTAGGTTTCAATTGTACGTTTGGAATTATTTAGTTTTAGATATTTGTATATTATGGAAAAATAGCTAAATGCAATTTTTTTCTTACTAAAAGTGCAGTTTTTTTGTAACGGAATTGTCACAGAATCATTTTGGTGAGACTTCGTTGAAAACTTATACCGTTGCAATCATGGCAAATTTATTCCGTTGCAATCGTGGCAAATTTATTCCGTTGCAATCTCATAGCAAATATTATCTGTTGCAATTTTCTTGCCATACACGTGTAACAAAATCGTAGAAAATATGTAAGAATATGACCCGTTGCAAATCTGTTGCAAATGGCCATTTGCAACGGATTTGAAACCGATTACTACCGTAGCATTAGCCCACTTGTGTTGTAGTGACATAGTGGAGATAGGTTTATAAAACTAAAATGTTTATAAATTAATGTAATAACACAATTATAAACATTTCGAATGGTTTATTATAGTGGATACTCTAATAATCAATAAGTATCCAACTATCATTTTGTTGTTTTTCAGCATGCATAACAATTATAATATAAATAAAACATCAAAGCACGTAATAGCGGAAGCGATAACAAATCATATAATTAACATGCATATAATTAACCGGGTCGGGTTACATACCTTTGGATTCTCGCGAGCACAAGAATCGTTCTTGTTTTCTTTGTTCTTGATCTAACCTAATTAGGGTTTATGTGGATGTATTGATTAACCCCTTACCAAGTTTTGTTAATCGATCCAAGATTTAATCTATAGTGAGATTAAACCACGTTTTTGTACACACGTTTTATAAACAAGTTAACCAAAAGACTAGTTTGAAAACAAGAAAACATTTTTAGGTTTAAAGTCGATCGAACAAGAATCCTTTGGGGATGATTTTGGCCGATCGATCAACAAGGGAGAACAAAGAAAAATTTAGGGATCTTTTGTGTGTACAAAACTTATGTCTTATGATCCCTTAATTCTTTTGTTTATATAGGCTAACCAAGAGCCCAAGTCAAGTTCTATTAGGAAAAGGAAACAAAATCTTTTCCTTTTCCCCTCTTGCCTATACTCGGCCGAATACCATCCTCATGGGGTGTTCCGAAACCTTCTCGACTTCCTTTTACAAAGTTAGTCCTTCCCTTTATTCGTTAGTCGTTTACCTTTAAATACTTAACGATCGTTAAACGTTTTCGTGTATTTAATAAATATATTACATTTAATATAATTATTAATTTGTTAACTCTTTATGTATTGTGTGCAATCCCATGGTCTCGAGTTCGATCCTAACACACGACTATTAATTTATCGTCCATAAACTAACAGCTCCCACTTGGACATATTTTAATAGTGTGATCACATCGGTTAGCGTCTAGTTACACGCCGATGCCTCTAGTACGACTCGAGTAAGGTCTCCTGGACAAAACCTTTTAATGATTCATCATTATTATTATCCTTTTGTTTCTAATACAATGTTAATAAGGATATGGATCTTAGTCATTCCTTAATTAACTGATTCTGTTTCTCGTTTTATCTGATTGAGCAAGATTACCAAATCTTCTAAACGTATTCTAGAAAATCTTGGGTGTGGCCACACATACATCTTACCAATCCCACGAGGGGCCCAGCTGTATTAAACTTCAAAACGAATTTGAAGGAAACAAATCCCTTATTGACTACAAGCAAAACTTATGAATTTTGCAACACTTCTGAAAACAATCCGTATAACTACCAGTTACGTGTAGCGTTAAATTGCTTCACAGAAATGCACTAGATCCATGACAGTTTCCTGGTATCTCAAGTCTGAGGATAACTATTTTATGATTTACTTAATGACAAGATCCATAAAGTACAATCATATAGTTGGGATAAGTCCTATATTCAATTCATTGAATATCATCTAAATTTGGCATGTAATCACATCAATATACTTTCAAGTATATCCGACCACAATTTAGATTTGTCTTAATTTAATAATATTCCCATATCATTAATTGACAACGGACATTTAGAATAATTCATTATTCAAGGATTTAAAACATGCAAAATAGGATACAAAATTAAATAACAAAAATAAACATAACCAATATTTTATTTCATCAAATAATAATGTTTACAATATCCTTTATCCAAATACTAATCACAGGTATGCATGAAACTACTAGCTAATTGAAGTCCAATTCCATTGGCATGATCAGTAACCTTTCCTCTAGGTAAAGCCTTAGTGAAAGGATCAGCTAAGTTATCATCTGTGTGAACTTTTAATATTTTGATTTCACCACTCTCGACTTGTTCTCGAACATAGTGATATCTCCGCAGAAAATGTCTAGCGCCTTTCATAACTCCAGAATTGTCACAATACATATCAATATGCTTTTTTATTGAAGGCATCACTCCAAGATCTCTAACAAATTTCCTAATCCAAACAGCTTCCATAGCAGCTTCTGAAGCAGCCATGTATTCAGCTTGTGTTGCAGACATTGCAATTGTTGTCTGCTTCTTGCTCTTCCAGTCTACTGCTCCTCCATTGACGACAAAGACATAACCCGTCTGAGACTTCGTATCATCTTTATCACTTTGCCAGGACGCATCACAGAACCCTGTAACATTAAGTTCTGTATCTGGTTTCCCTCCATACACTAAAAACATATCTCTCGTATTCCTCAGATACTTCAGAATATGTTTAACAGCAACCCAGTAGAGCTTCCCTGGATTCTGTTGATATCGACTGACCAAGTTTTGAGCAAACGCCACATCTGTCCTTGTGTATCTAACAGCATACATAATAGACCCTACAGCCGAAGCATAAGGTACTTTCTTCATGTAATCCACTTCTTCAGGTGTTGAAGCACACATCTCATTACTTAATTCATGTTTGACTTCCATTGGTAAATAACCTTTCTTAGAGTTATGCATATTGAATTTCTTCAATATTTTGTCAATGTAAGAACTTTGACTAAGCCCAATTAACCGCTTAGATCTATCTTTATAGATTTTGATTCCCAGAATGTATGCAGCTTCTCCTAAATCCTTCATAGAAAAACACTTTCCAAGATAATCCTTAACTTCCTTAAGTCTTGGAATGTTGTTTCCCATGATTAATATGTCATCAACATATAGGATCAAGAATACTACATTACTCCCACTAGCTTTGCGATATACACATGGCTCATCACGATTTTGAGTAAATCCAAACTTCTTGATTTCCTCATCAAATCGTTTATTCCATTGACGTGATGCTTGCTTCAAACCATAAATAGATCTTTGAAGTTTGCATACACGGTTTGGATATTTTGGATTAACATACCCTTCAGGTTGCACCATATAGATGTCTTCATCTAAGCGACCATTCAAGAAGGCAGTTTTAACATCCATCTGCCAAATCTCATAATCATAGTACGCTGCTATAGCTATGAGAATCCTAATAGCTCTAATGTCTGCTACAGGAGAAAACGTCTCCTCGTAGTCAATCCCATAGGTTTGAGTAAAGCCTACAGCTACCAGACGAGCTTTATAGGTGTGTACTTCACCATCCATGTCAGTCTTCTTCTTGAATAGCCACTTACTCCTTACTATTTTAGCATTGGGAGGAGGGTCTACTTCAATCCAGACTTCATTAACTTTCATGGAGTTCATTTCCTCATCCATTGCACCTTGCCATATTACCTTATCAGGGTCAAGCATGGCAGCTTTATAATTAGCAGGTTCTCCAAGATCCCCTACCACATCATCTTCAACCTCCATGTTTAGACATAGACGGTTGGGTGCACGTGTAGTTCTTTCAGACCTACGGACAGGAATTAATTCCGGTGGAGGACCCAGACTGTCAGGTTCTACTGGAATTTCGCTAGTGTTTTCAGAAGGTAATGTATCCATATGATCATCTTCCAGATCATAATCTCTCCCACTGAATTCTTGAGATATGAGATCTCTTTCAAGAAAATCTCCATACCTAGCAACAATTACTTTGTTTTCAGGTGGAAAATAAAAGTAGTAACCCATAGTTTCCTTAGGGTATCCTACAAAGATACACTTAACAGATCTCTGTTGGAGTTTATCAGCTGAGTCACGTTTCACATACGCCTCGCAACCCCAGACCTTTAAATAAGACAAATTAGGTACCTTGCCATGCCATATTTCATATGGTGTCTTATCAACCTTCTTTGTGGGAACCATATTTAGAATACGAATAGCAGATTCTAAGGCATAATCCCAAAAGGATAACGGTAGAGTTGTAAGATTAAACATAGATCGTACCATATCTAATAGTGTGCGATTTCTCCTTTCAGATACACCATTTTGTTGTGGAGTATATGGAGAAGTAAGATGCTGAACTATTCCATTCTTACCTAGATATTCTTTAAACTCTTGGCTTAAATATTCACCACCTCTATCGGATCGAAGAGCTTTAATCTTCTTTCCTAGTTGCAATTCTACTTCTGATTTAAATACCTTAAATGTTTCAAATACCTCATGTTTATGTTTAAGCAAGTAAATATAACCATAACGACTCAAATCATCAATAAAGGTTAAGAAGTAGCTAGCACCTTTCCTTGACACATGTCTGAGTAGTCCACACACATCTGTATGTATTAAACCAAGTAGATCTGTAGCTCTTTCAATGTTATTATTAAAAGGTTTCTTTGTCATCTTCCCAGAAATACAAGATTCACATTTTTCAAATGATTCATCATTGATACTTTCTAAAAGTCCTTAACGTTGAAGCTTTTGCATGCGAGTCTTGCCAATATGGGCAAGTCTACAGTGCCAAAGATAAGAAGAATTCAAGTCTAACTTTCTCTTCTTATTTATGCTAAAAATAGAATTATTATTATACTTGGAAACATAATCATTCATGTCAATTTCAAACACATCATTCACAGATATACAACTAAAATAGAAAATACCATTTGAAGAAACAGAAATTCCATTACTAGTAACAGTGTGAACAAATCCAAGATCCAACAAACAAGAAAAGGAAACAACACCTCTAATTATAGAAGGTGCATAATGACAATTGTTTAATGACAGTACTAAACCAGATGGTAAAACTAAATTAAACACTCCTATGGCTTCAACAGCTGCTTGTGCTCCATTTCCCACATGCAGGTATTGCTCTCCATAGGATAGCTTCCTTTCCACTCTAAATCCCTGCAGCGTATTACAAATGTGAATACCGCATCCAGTATCATATACCCGGGAATTTAATTTGTGAGTTAGATTAAATAATTCAATCATAAATAAGTTACCTGAAGTTGCAGCACCATGCTCAGCCTTCTTGTTCTTATTTGTGCGCAACTCTTCGAGGTAAAGAGGGCAGTTCCTCTTCCAGTGACCAACTACGTTGCAGTAGTGACAAGCTTGATCCTTCTTTAGATTTTCCTTCTTCTGGGGAGGGTTTTGCTTAGGTTTTGGTTGATACGCCACAACTTACTTATTCTTATTAGCTTTGCCTTTGCTTTTACCCTTTTTGTTAGCTTGCGGTTTTGGCTTATTCACCCTACCCTTTTGAATAGCTAGTACCTGAGATGTAGGGGCCTTGTCTTTTAAACCCCTTTCATAGTCAATGAGCAATGCGTGTAGATCACTCACTGTCTTCCCCACGCAATGCATATTGAAGTTTCTAACAAAATCACCAAAATCCTTGTTAAGGGACCTGTTTATTAAGTTAATCGCCGTATCATTGTCATAGGGTTTCCCAAGAGCTTGTAGTTTGTCCATGTAACCTTTCATTTCCAACACATGAGCACTTATGGATTTTCCTGGGGCTTGTTTGTAGCTGTGTAGGGTATCCACCAAATCGTAGATCTTTACAGCTTTAGGCTTTTCAAACATTCTTCTGAGTTCATCAAGCATGGCTTGTGGTAAATATAGCTCAAACTGCTTTTGAAGAGCAAGTGACATTCTTCTAAGCATTAAACAAGCCACATCAGAATGTATCTTGTATTCAGCTTTCCATGCAGCTTTAACATTCTTAGCAGCATCCTCAGGGGGTTCTTTAGGACAAGGCTTAAACAAATAGTCATAGGTACCCGCCACTCTCAAGACAATTCTTAGTGAATGGTACCAATCATTGAAATTATCGCCAGTTAGTTTTTCTCGCTCAAAGAAAGTCTTGAACGCAGAACTTAAAGTGTTGTTATTATCGGGTTTAGCCATTTCTACAGAAAAAGTTCATATAATTAGTATTTTCGATAATACATTTTTCAAGAAAATAAAATACCCAGGTAATATTCATATAACCATAGAATTTCCTTGAAAACTAGAACCCATATTGACATAAACCCATCACATCAGTTGATCTGCTAGTAATGAATTTATTCGACATGGTAACTTGTCGAACAATTAATTGACAAACAATTTTCAATTTCTAGATCTTTATGGGATTTACATTGCCAAAAACTAGTTGCATTGTAAACATGTTTCATCCCATCTTAATGCCTTGAGTTTCGAGTTCTCACTAAATAACTCAATTAAGTCGTCTAATCTAAAAACGCAAACGTGTCCATGTGAGTCTACTCAATCAAGAAGGTTTTCTGTCATCACAATCTAGCCCAAGTTCTCACATGACAATAAATGCAACTCAAGTGTTTGTCAATTAGATGGCATTCGACTTAAGTTTTAAGGGTACTAATATTTGATGTGTGGAATCAAAATTATGTATGGAGAAGCATACATACAACTCCATATCATATGTTTAATAAAAAAACTTTTTATTAATTTTTAGGGTAAGATTAAATAAACAAAATTGTGGTTGAGGCATTGGATGAACCAATTAAAGAAGTACCCTCAATTAGCGTCCACAACGTACTTTTGCATAAGTCTTTCGATTTAGTGTTTCGGATGTGGAATTGAGGCAAATCAACCTTAAAATAATTTTTTACTTTTAAATAGTCGTAGGTAACTCCAATTTGACGCACAAGCAAGGCGAGAATTCGGTCAACACTGAAGCATAACCTCCTTCTTTAGTCGGGTTCGACCAGCGACGCATTTACTTCCCACACAGTTTGTCAAATTGTATGAGCCTTTCTAACTATTTAGCACCAAAATTATCAATCAACTAAACTATTGTAAATTTAACTCTTCAAAACAATTTATAATTTTTATATAGTTTTAGTCCATATTATTTTTCTATTCAAAAAAAATTACCCTTTTGTTTACAACAATTCGCATCAATTGTATAAACCAAAAACAAGTAATTTCTAATAAAAATAAAACGACTAAAGTGTTAAACACATAATAACAAATTATATGCGTTAATAAAAAAACATGTAGTCACATGCATTCTTTTTATACAATAAACCCTAATAATAAAATCTAGGTTTTATTATGCATATATTTAATCATGGCTCTCACTTTTATTAGAAGTGAACCACATGCATCGAGTTAACGATTGCGTAAGCCATAATTAAAATATACCACATAGCACAAACTTAATTTATTATTAATATTGAGGTCTTCCCCAATTCAAGATTTATCGTACTAAAATTAATGGCAACATAAAACAATACACGTAACAATTACTACCTATATCCATATGATCCATGAAAAACATGCATGTTCGTCATGGATCCACAAAATTCACTTAACAATTAATTAAAGAACATCAAGGATCGTAACCATAAACATGAAATAACAATTAATCATGCAATAAACCTTTTTAAATCTAACATGTAATCTAGGGTTTCAAAAAAAATTTCATTAAAAAAAATCGACCAACTTGGTCGATTTAGGGTAAAACCCTAATTTAATTTAATTTTTTTTTAATTTTTATAAACTCTAAACACATGTAATTAACAACAATACAATATTTGTTATATATTTTAGGTTTCGGTAATTATAACATGTTAAAACGGCTCGTGATGCCACTGTTGTAATTTAGCATGCATAACAATTATAATCTAAATAAAACATCAAAGCACGTAATAGCGGAAGCGATAACAAATTTTATAATTAACATGCATATAATTAACCGGATCGGGTTACATACCTTTAGATTCTCGCGAGCACAAGAATCGTTCTTGTTTTCTTTGTTCTTGATCTAACCCTAATTAGGGTTTATGCGGATCTATTGATTAACCCCTTACCAAGTTTTGTTAATCGATCCAAGATTCAATCTATAGTGAGATCAAACCACGTTCTTGTACATACGTTTTAGAAACAAGTTAACCAAAAGACTAGTTTGAAAACAAGAAAATGTTTTTGGGTTTAAAGTCAATGGAACAATAATCCCTTGGGGATGATATTTCCCGATCGATCAACAAGGGAAAACAAAGAAAAATTTAGGGATCTTTTGTGTGTACAAAACCTCTATCCTTTGATCCCTCAATCCCTTTGTTTATATAGGCTAACAAAACTTAGAGCCCAAGTCAAGTTCTATTAGGAAAAGGAAACCAAATCTTTTCCTTTTCCCCTCTTGCCTAGAAATTAAACAGAAATACCACCCTCATGGGGTGTTCCAGAACCTTCTCGACTTCCTTTTACAAAGTAAGTCCTTCCCTTTATTTGTTAGTCATTTTCCGTTAAATACTTAACGACCGTTAAACGTTTTCGTGTATTTAATAAATATATTACATTTAATATAATTATTAATTCATTAACTTTTTACGTATTGTGTGCAATCCCATGGTCTCGAATTCGATCCTAACACACAACTATTAATTTATCATCTATAAACTAACATTTTCTTCTTGTAGCTTGTAATGTACTATAACTAATAGTAAGGCTACATAGTATGGAGGAAAACTCACACGGTGAGTTCCAAACTCACCTATATTTTAACATCCCACCCATTAAAAGTCGCGCGCGAGTTGATGTATTTTGTGGAGAGAGTGGTGAGTAACTCACCGGTGTGAGTTTGCGTAATTTTGGGCCCCTCTTTTCTTTATTTAATGTATTTTATTCGGTTGTGAGTGTGTGTGTGTATTTAGTAGGGGTATATATTTTAAATAAAATGGGTATTTTAATGAAAAGTGAGTTAAGTGAGAGGAGATAGAAAGCTGATGTGGTGCTGACGTGTAAAGTGAGTTTACACTCACCATACCATCCAGCCTAAGTAGTAACCATATATATTGTTGGATCCCACTTTGATAGATTGAATTCCTTAGCTTGTATAAGGTTTATTTATATTAGATAAATCTAACACAACTATAGTAGAAACTTTGTTTGAATGTATTAAAGATTATGCGGAATTTAATCTTTAATATTAAGAAGAATTATGAATAAAACAGTAATTCAAAGAACATACAATTCAACAAAACAAGCTCCAATATTATTAAAGATAACAATACAAATACTCTCAAAGTATTAGGGTTACAAAACCTTGAAGCTGAGAATTATACTGTTAATACAAATAATGTCTAAAAACGTTATTTATATTTTTCGACCTCTCAACGTTTTGATAATAAGAAAATGTAAAAACATTTCTAAGATTAGTGATCACTTAAGGTATGAACAAAGAAAATAATTAAGCAAGATTAGTGATCAAGAAAATATTTTTCTCTTAATACTCACTTTTAATTCTACAAAAGTATTTTCTCAAAAATACATTTACAAAATATTTTCTAATTAAAAGAAATGTTTTATTAAATACTTAAAATTCAAAATTCAAATTTTCCCTCCAAAATAAAAGGTTCCATAACAGATACAACATTGACCACAAAAAGACAAAAAAGGGAGCAGAGTCTAGTGGCGGCCCCCTTATAGACCTGTCGGCCCCTTTATAAATAAGGGACCGCCAGGACCGCCCCCAAATAGCTGTTGGGATTCCCTGCCTATAAATACTGCTCCATTCCCAGCAGAAAAATATTCCTCTTTGCACTAAATTTTTTAGTCTTTTCTTTCTCTCTCTAAACCTTCTTTCTCTCACTAAAACTCTTGATCACTAACATACTTAGATCTTGTTTCAAGTGATCTAATCTCTTCTTCTCATCTCTTTCCTCTCATTCAAGTGCAAGAGAAGAACACTCGTATTCGTCAAGAAACGAAGTGTTAATTAGTGATCTCTCCTCTTTTCTTCTAAGTACCAAACCTCTATTGTATTTATCTTGTGTATTTGTGTAATTCGGATATTGTGTAGATCCGATAGTGTAGATCTTGTGAGTTTGTATATCTTGTGAAGTGGTAGATTGGTTCTAGCTAAGATTAGGACTCGACATTTAGCTTAGTGTCAGAAAATAACGTAAGCTACATGTAAACGATTTTCTCCACCTAAAGGGAGCTTGTTGACATAGTGAAATCTCGAGTCGGATACTTGGGGAGTGGAGTAGGGCGAAGAGGTGCTTCATAGCCGAACCACTATAAAATCTTGGTGTCTTGATTTGGTTGTTTCTTTCCTTATCTCTTTACATTATTATTGTTGTTATCTTGTTTTAGTTTAGATAGTTATTGTTTGTTCATATTGTGATTTGATTGAACATATACCTTGGATCTATAGATTTTTGAAAGTAAACTTTTAAAACATAAAACAAACGTGTAAACTATTCAACCCCCCCTTCTAGTTTCCATAATTGGTATCACAGCAAGGTCACTCAGGATTTTTAAAATATATTGTATTTTAAAGCTTGGATCGATCTATGGATTCCAAAAAATATCTAGAAGGGCAATCTATGCAAAGACCACCACTATTTGAAAGCGATAGTTTTATTTATTGAAAAAATATATTCGAGACATATGTTAAATAAAAAGATCTAGATCTTTGGCATGTTATTACGAATGGTGATTTTCAACCTATTGTACAAAATCCGAAAACCATATTAGATGAGGTTATCCCTTTTGAAAAACAAACCGATGATCTCAAAAAGAGATTTGTGAAAAATAATGAAGCAAAAATGGTTATTTACAATGCTTTGCCAAGAAAAGAATATGATAGAATTTTCATGTGTAACACGGCAAAAGAAATTTGGAAAACTTTGTTAATCACCCATCAATGTAATAGCCAAGTCAAAGATAATAAGATCGACCTTTTGGTTCAACAATATGAACAATTTGTCATTTCTGAAGACAAATCTATAGATAGTGCTTTTGCTAGATTTAATACTATTATTACTAGTCTTAAAGCTCTTGATGAAGGTTATTCTAGTAAGAACTATGTAAGGAAGTTTCTTAGAGCTCTACACCTCTATTGAAGCAAAGGCACGCGATTGAAGAGTCAAAACACTTAACATCAACTATCTCATGATTAACTAATCGGAACCTCAAAGTTCACGAAATGATACACAGAACAGATTCCAAAAAAGTCGGCTAAAGAAAAAAGTTGAAAGAAAATCTATTGCTTTAAAGGCTAGAAAGAATCTAGTGATGAAGAGTGTTCGACTTCCGGTAGTGAAGACGAAGAGTACGCCATGGCGTTAAGAGACTTCAAGAAGTTCTTTAAAAGAAGAGGTAGATTCGTGAGAGAACCTCGGAACGACAAAAAGAACATAAACCCAAAGAGTCATGATGACAAGAACGGTAAAGGTATAGAAAATGAATTAGATTGTGGGACGAGAAACCGAATTCATCTTATTGGAAATATCCATAAAAACCACCGAAAGATAAGACCAAAGAGCTTTGTTAGAGGCTCTTGAGCTATAAGCGGTGAAGAGATGATTAAGGTTAAACCTGAACGTGTCGTGTAGCTCACGCATCAAGTGAGGTAATGTTTCTAATCAGCTTACTTTAGTGATGAAACTCATCAATCGATATAATACATAAGACAAAGAATATGATAAGTTATGCAAAATAAGAAAAAAAAAGATTAATCACTAAAAACAAAAAGCTAAAAGCTGACTCAGAAATAGTTTAGATAATACTTAGAGAAATTAAAGATAAAATTGTCCACACTCGAGAAAAACAAAAGAGTTGATCTTGATTGTGCAAATACATGCTCTTAAAATTGAGATGAAAAACTCAAAGATGGAATCTTACTAGATTAAACACATTTGAAAAAGTACACATTGCTTAAATGAAATATTAAGTAATCAAAAACGCTCTGGTGATAAATTAGTTTAGGGTTTAATCATTTTGAAGGCATCATCTAGTGGAACTAAGAAATAAAATTTTGTGAAAGCTCCAGAAAAGGCGTATTCTGAGAGGTCCATAAAAAAGGGTGGACCCCTAAATGACCAGGCGGCCCCCAAAATAATTATGGGACCGCCACTAGCAACGCCTGGATCTGAGAAAATGTGGTCTTTTCAAAATCCATTTGGGTCCTACCTAGACCAAAACACATAATGGTGAACAAAGCCAAAGTTTCGTCCATTGTTAGATATGACAATGAAGTTAAACAATTCTACAAGCATATGTCAAAACCCGGGTTTCATTTTTCTAAACCCATATTTAGATCAAAAAACTCCAACTCTTAGAAGAGTCAATAATAATATTCTCGTCCTACAAACACCGTACCAAAATATATGTTGGTTCACAAACCAACCTCATGGCTTGCCCTTAATAGGAACAACTTTCCACGTCAAAGTTACATGCCATCAGAAGTGTGTCTTCCACTCTCACATCCCAACTAATTGCATCAAATGCAAGGGATGTTTGACACTAAACACTTTGGACCCATGAGATATTGGGGACCAAATATTTGAGTTATCGTCTTATATAAATAGATATACCTTGGAGTCGACTTGAAGCCTGACGAATGGATCAAGGATAGCGGATGCTCTAAACATATCATGGGTAACCGAAAGCTTTTCTACACTTACAAGGCATACAATGGAGGTAACGTCATTTTTGGTAGTAATCTTCGAGGTAACATCATTGGAAAAGGTACAATTTCTAATGACTCTCTCAAAATAGATAATGTAGAACATGTAGGCCTAGCTGATTTCTGCTTTTTGATAAACATATTTTGGAATCTAAATCTTCAAACCCCATGCCTTTCTTCTTCAATCCTTCTCTTCCCTCTTAAATCATGAACTTCTCCTATTCTCATTATCATCTTCATCTTCCTCAACCAAACTCTAACATGAATTTCACAAATGCTTCTTCTTCAAACCCTTCCAAGAAAATCAAATTAATTATAATCCCTCCTAGACAATTGTTTGTTAACATCTCTAGTGATGAAGATGTCATCACCACACCTTCATCTACAACAACTTCTTCATCTCTAACTCCTCCAAATGCACCATTAAAAACTACATCCACTAATCAAACATCATCAAGTCAAGATAACACATCTTCTTCCTTTCACTTAAAACTTCAAATTTCACCACCATCTTTACATGAACCAAATTCTCCTCACCATTTAAACCCTTTGCTCGAGAACATCTTGGATGTCCCTCCTAGACCTTTGAATCCTTAACCACTTCAAAGTCATCCTTCCTTGGATATCACACTTTCTTTGTCTCCAATTACTACTCTTGATCACATTCATGACACTCCATCACCACCATCTCCACCACCACCTCAACCACCTATCATGGGTCATCCTCTTTTCTACAACTATCATGACTATCTTGGATCAACTTGTATTTGTTGTTTTCATAACTGTAACCTCCATTTGAACCTTCGAGATGAAATAAACATTATGTTTGCTCATCTCGAGTATCTTATAACCACCGCCTTCTCAACCCATTTTCCACCACCACCATAGACTCCTTTCACATGGCTTAATAATGGAAAACCTAAAGACATTTTGTTTTAAAAAGTCATATCTATGAATCATGAATCTTCTAGGACTAATGTATTTTTAGAATCGTGTTTATCTATGCTTTAATATGCTTTATTATGTTATGATTATCTTATGTTGTATCTTCATATATTGTCTTACATGGCTATGTATGATCTTTTTAGAATTTGAATGAACTTTATTTATGATGTATGGATTGAAGTGTTGAGTTATTTGTCATGCTATGTTGGTTTACACTTGTATTTCTAACCCTGTTTTGAAGCAAACAACTTATCGCATGATCGATCCCTTGGTGCCCTGAACAAGGGGGAGCAGACATCAAGGGGGAGTCTTTAATCGTCGATTTCTTTCTCTCAACTACAACTCGGCGATCAACCTTTTTGGATTCGACAAAAAGGGGGAGAAATATAATTTAACTCATTAATAATTTATATACTTCTATTTTTATACTAAATGAGTTTATGTGTTGTCATCATCAAAAAAGGGGAGATTGTTAATACAAATAATGTCTAAAAATGTTATTTATATTTCTCGACCTCTCAATGTTTTGATAATAACAAAATGTGAAAACATTTACGATAAAATTAAACGTTTATAAATTACTAATCGTAAAATTCCATTTCTAAGATTAATCACTTAAGGTATGGATAAACAAATCATTAAACATGATTAGTGATCAAGAAAATAATTTTTCTTTCCTAAACCTTACATTTTTACAAAAGTGTTTTTTTACAAAATTATAAACACAAAATAATTATTTATAAAAGAAATGTTTTATTAAAATAATTAATTTGAAATCAGATTTTCCCCCCCAAAATGGAAGGTTCTAAATCAGATAACACCTTCCCCACAAAAAGACAAAAAGGGGACCGTAGTCTACGGCGGCCCCCTTATAGGCATGGCGGCCCCTTTATATATAAGGGACCGCCGGAACCGCCGTCAGCCCATTTGAAAAACATAACCTCTTGCCATGAATTTTTTCAGATCTAGTTTTCTCTCTTCTTCCTTTCTTTCTAAAACACATATCTTGATCACTAACATACCTTGATCTTGTTTCAAGTGATCTCCCTCTTCCTCCTCAAGATCACATATCTTCATTACATTTACCTTGTGTTGTTGTGTAAATTAGATTATGTGTAGATCCAATAGTGTAAATTATGTATTGATGTGATTTGGATTATGTGTCAATCCAATGGTATATATATCTTGTGAGTGTATAAAGACTTAGTGAAGTCTTAGATTGGTTCTAGCTAAGATTAGGACTCGACATCTAGCTTAGTGTTGGAAAAGAAAGTAAGCGACGTGTAAACGGTTTTCTCTGCCTAAAGGGAGCTTGTTGACATAGTGAAATCTCGAGTGGAGTACTCGAGGAGTGGAGTAGGAACGAAGATGTGCTTTGTTGCCGAACCACTATAAATCTCGGTGTCTTGGTTTGATCGTTTCTTTCTTTATCTCTTTATTATCATTATTTACTTTGTTCATTACATTAGATAATTTAGTTGTGATTCATATTATTGATTGATTGACATATAACTCAAATCAAACATTTTTAAGTAAAGTTTTAAAACGACTAAATTACCGGTAAACTATTCAACCCCCCCTTCTAGTTTCCTACAGGAACAAGACTACCCCATATGACCTTTGGTATGCAATAACAAGGGTATTCAAGTACTTGAAAGGTACTATGAATTATAGGTTATCATATGTTGGATATCCTTCGGTGTTAGAAGCTTATTCAGATGCTAGTTGGATAAATCATATTGAAGATTCATCTTTTACAAGTGGATGTGTGTTCTTGCTTAGGGAGGTGCCATTTCATGGGCTTCCAAGAAGCAAACATGCATCACTGGTTCCACTATGGAATTTGAGGTTGTAGCATTGGTTGCTGCTGGTAAAGAAGCAGAATGGCTAAGAAACATGATACATGAGATTCAAATATGGCCGAAACCAATAGCACCGATTTCTATTTATTGTGATAGTGCTGCCACATTGGCTAAAGCTTATAGTTACATATATAATGGCAAGTCTAGACACTTAGGTGTTATACATAGTATAATTAGGGAGCTAATCGTGAACAGTGTGCTTTCAATTGAGTTTGTTCGGTCACAACATATTTTAACTGGCCACTTGATGAAGGGTTTAGCTAGGGACTTAGTAATTAAGTTAGTGATAGGGATGGGATTGAAGTCCATTTAAATCTACTACATATAAGATACCTAATTCCCTTTTAATACAATGTTTGAAGCTAAATTCAATGTGAAAAGCTGATAGCTAGAGATTGGAACACATGTATTTATCTTTCGGAGGAATGTGTTTAGACCTGCAAGTGATGGTTAGGTTGAAGTTTACCTTCTTAATGGTTATTTTGAAAAAGTACAACGCATGGCATGATTAAAAAGGACCACCAATATGAACATGAAGTTTTGCCATTTCAAGAAGCTTGGACTTGGCTTCCTATATGTTCATTAATGGATTAGGATATATGGCTTGTAATGTGTCAAGTAAACGAACATTAGAGTGTTGTAGAAACTTATGTGTATAGTATCTTTAGATACTCAAATGGATTGACGGGTTTAATCATTACAACACCCTTATTTTCGAATATTTTAAATATGTATTATACTAAGATGAAAATTCAATAGCAAGACATTTTCATTTATTCATTTGTTTGTTTCATTATGTTTGTTATAACATAATTGCATATATCTTTATATCTGTTTTAGTAAATCAAGGATTACACTAAAATGGGGGGGATTTGTTGGTGATTTTAGTGACATCAACGGCCATTTAGGTAATGATGATTTACTAGAGACCAATGAGATTTCATGTTTGGCTCAGATATGAGTTAGGAAAGTGTGGAGTGTACACTCGTTGAGATAATATGTAACACCCCCATTTTTACATATAGCAGCGGAAGCTAATCTGGGGTATTACTTCAAAGTACAACAGTCATAATCATAGAAAACAACTCAAAAGAGACATTTTTAAAAGATACGTTATTATTCATTTAAAATCGGAGTTTTACAAAGGCAGGTCCCAACATCTAGAAAAATAAAATGTGAATGATAACAAGTTTTAGCCATCTTTAAGTCCATGCCACTCCATGCCATAAGTTGCTCGATTACCTAAGATAAACATGGATAAAAGGGTCAACACAAAGGTTGAGTGAAATTCATAGGTTTTAATAGTTGAATACAAGTTATAATGGAATTATTAGTATTGCCGGGACAATTATCATGGGGAACATTATTATCATGCAGAACATTATTATTATGGAAAACAGTTGAATATTATTATATGGTTGAAAGCAAGTAGTTATAATGGTAATAATTACAATGAATACAATTGTCATGGAAAATTAGGGTAACATTATTATTATACTTAAGCTCATGACATCAATACGTTAACAGGGAAATCACCGTAGTGACATTGGTTAGTGAATTATGTCCCCGTGGAAAGGTAACTTGTCAAGGTTACCCATTAGGCAAATATAGTGTGTTTGGCTACCTCAAGCACGGGTATACAAACGGGAGCCGTCACCCCTAATAGATCTATTCAAAATATTCGCGCTCACTTGCAATGCAAGTAATTAATGATTCATGATATGGAAATAATGGCACTGGAAGCTACTTAGGCAATAATATATCTGGATAGCATACATATCTGGATAGCATACATTTTTGGATAGCATACATTTAGAAAACACTTGTATTCATGGTTTATATCAGGTATCACATGTTTATAAAGTATTCAAAATATTGAAATGTAGGGTTATGAATTCATTAAGTTTTTGAAATGTAAACACATTGTTATAAGATAAACGAGTATGTAAAAGAGTTTGTAACAAGCATGTATCCCCCTCGCGGGTTTATAAAACATGTAAATAAGTAAAGGCGAGGTTATGAACTTCACCTGATAGGTAGTTGCAATAAATATATCCAAAATGAAAGCGGACGACCTTATCTTAAAGGGGAAGATTAATATAGCAAAATGATAGTAAACAGCCACGTCAAGCAACCTGAGTAAATATGTCAAGTCTTAGGAAGATTGTACTATAGAACTTTGGTTCTAAGAGTTATGAGTTTGATTAGAAAGTTTGGAATTGTTGTATCACCGTTCGGGCCATTAGAATTCAGAAGTCATTTAGTAAACGTTTGAGGAGCAAGGGCACTTTAAATCATAAACCCAGCAACTCAGTCAGAACGTAATACCAATATGAAACCTCTTAATATGAAGCTCCATAGTATTGTGATACGATATCATGAGTTTTAAGCGTTTTGATCAATATCTGGAAATGATAAGCACGACAAGCATTAATTAAAGTTATGTCTTGTAATGTTTTGATCATGTTTTTATACTTTTTCAAAATGTTACATTTTACACCCTTAAGAATGAAAATGGCAAAATATACCTTTGGAGTTTGTACTTTTACGAGTTTGGTCCTTCAAGTTTAAAAGATATACAAAGTAAACCTTGTACTTTGTAAAGTAACGTAATAGACCCTTATAGTTATAACTTTGACAAAATGACATTTTCAGCCCTTCTAGTTATAAGTTTCAAAAAGTTACGATATATACCCATTGCATGGATAATATTTACAAAACAAGTCTAAATTGCCATGCAAGCTTATTTTAATATTCCAAAAGACAGTTGCAGGTTATATCTTATTAATATAAGCTAAAATATAAAGGTTTAACATAATGAAAGTTTAAAATAATGATTCGTTAAGCTAGAAATCGAAACGGGTCATTTTAGGGTTTTATAATGAAAACGCGCGGGTATTAAGTTCAAATTCCTTCAATAATCAATAAAGTTGTTATTTTAACATTAATTAAGCATGTTAGGATAGATTATAACAACATTTAACCATTATAACATTTAGTTTTAAGAAAAACATAAAATTAGGGTTTCAAGTGTACGGTTTTGGATCAAAATAGAAAATGAGCATGAATTGACTTATAAAACTTTAAAAAGAGTTTATTTAGGATCATATGAACATTATAAGGGTGTAGGAGCAGGTATGAAGACGATAGAACCTGGGTTTGAGCTTATAGCTTGAAAACGGGTCGAAATCGGGACTTTTAGCTTCGTACGCCTAGAATAACGACTCCCGGGCTTCTTTTCTTGGTTTCTTTTGCTTCACTTCTGTTCTTGAGACTTCTTAGGATCTATTAGAATTCATATTGAGCAAAGTATTGCTGCTATGATGGGTTATAGAGGAGGAAGTGGGGGATGAGTAGAAATGAATAGTTTATGGCCCTATTTATAGCATTTTTGAAACTTAGAGGCCAAGGTGAGGGGGTGAGGTGTCTTATTTCTGTAGTTTCTGAGTTGTAGAAGCTAGGAGATGATGGGGGAGGTCTATGGTAGAAGATAGGGTGATGTGGAGGTGGTTTTGTGGTGTTTCTTGCCACGACAAGACTTAGGGACAAAGGGAGGGGATGTGGCTCTTTTCTCTCCATGTTATGAGCTTAGAGCAGCTTGTAAGCTGCTTAGGGATCAAGGAGGTGAGTCATGAGGTGCTTGATTGCAAAGAATAACTTCAAAATGGGTCAGTTTGCAAGAATGAAGGTCGCGAGTACACTAAGTTTTGAAATCTGTTTTTGAGCTTTTAATTTCAAGTATACTTGATTAGGAATAATTGGTTACTGATATTAGGACTTGTATTAAGGATTATAATCAAGAATTGATAGGTGGTTTGAGTTAAAATGGGTCGAAAATGAGTTAACAAGGTCACGGGTCATTTTAGGGCTCGTATAGGTTCATTTAGGGTTTTCAAGCTTCCAATTCTTGTACATTGCTAATTTAATGATAGATAAATGTCCACAAGACTCATATTAAGTGTTATTAGCAGGAATCCATAGGTGGTTTGGATTTAAAATAGGTGAAGACGAGTAAACGGGTCGAATGTTCCATTTAGGGCACAATTAGGGTTTCTTGGTTTTAGTTCAAGTATAATGGTAATGAAATGATGAAATGATGATTGAATATGATTGATAATGTTGTAATATAAGTTATTACAACTTATTTGAGTGTTGGTTGAGGTTTAAAACGGATGAAAATCAATAAACGGGTCACGGGTTACTATTTAGCTCGGGTTAGGGTTTCTAACTTGGATTTCTTGTAATTTCATGAAATGAGAATGAATATGGATTGTAGATGAAGTATATTACTTGCTTGTAACTTGTACTTGATAGATTGTACAAGATTCTTAGGAAAACAGAGGTAAAATGGCAATTTTGGATATCATGCATTAATGACTTGTACATTATGCTTTAATGGACTTGTACTTTGACTTGGAGGGTGTTTATATTTCAAATGAGATGTTATATTTACTTGTACATATGCTTTAGTAGCTTGTACATTCATTTTAGATATTAACCCTTCATGGAATTAAGGTTTAGAGGCATTTCATAATGGTTTAAAGCTTGTTTTGATATAACGTTGCGAATGATACATTATAGGAATAATGTACTTTGTAAAAATGATATTATAATATTGACTTGACATGTTATGGTGTTTGCTTGACATATATGATGGTAGGATAGGTAGGTTGCGTGAGCTCGTCTACTTTAGTTATGCAAGTAATATAATAAAGCAAAAAATTTCCCCGTACAATTGTGATCATAATAAAATAGGTTGATTTTGCAATTGATGAAAATTACGGGTTGTTATAGTCCCCCAACCTTACAGAAATCTTGTCCTAAGATTTAGTCGGATGTCGGAGCGATGTCAAAGATTGATTATGAATTTGTAAGAGAGTTGCTAATCATGTGGGATATAGATTTGAAAATGAACAGATGATGAAGGTAATAATGATAATGTTTAAGTGATGAAAAGGAATTATTTGTACAAACGGATTGAAAGAAACTTGTTTGTACATATGTTATATACTTAAGCCTATTTATTTATAATTTATCACTTACAAAGAGAAGCGTCCAAATCATTGTAACTGAGAATTTATAAATTCATAGTTTGGAGATTTATAATTTCCTTATTCAAATGAAGAAGCGTCCGAATTCATTTCAATAAGATGATCATAAATCATTTTATCTAAGCATAAAAACATGATATGGAAACGATAATGTGTAGGAAATGATATGATCATAAGAGATAAGAAAATATTAAGGTGTTAATTATACTGACGTCCATATGGTCGAGGATAATAATTTATGTTTCAAAGGTATGAGGAGAGTATTCAGAGTTAAACATAGTGGAATTGACAAATGATGTCGAGTTTTGATATCACCAGATAACAAGATGTAACGGAATCATTACTTTATTATTTCATGGATAACTTTACATATGAAACTCTAAAAGAGTTGATACTTATGTTACATGTCTCGAGATTTAGTTGAGAGATAGAGTGATGTTTGGAAACAGAAGTTCTTAGTTCCTATAGTTTCTAGTCTGATGACCTACTTTATTGCAATTCTGACATCTGACAGTGCAGGGTCCTATGTGATGCAGTGTACATTTGCTACATAGGGGATGAGGTCCATTATATCCACGGTTTCCATTAGTCTTGAAGGTTTCCTACCTTCCATTTTGTTGTTGGTGGTGATCATTGTTGCGGCTGTTACAGTTATCAGGGTAGTTGTTGCGATTGTTGGTGTGGTTATTGGTTTTGCGATCATTGGGGTAGTTGTTGTTGTCACAATTATTGGAATAGTTGTTGTTGTTAGAATTATTGGGATAGTTGTTGTTGTTGGTGGTGTTCCTTCTATCATCAAACTTTCGTTTGTGATCATTGGTTTCTTGCACAGAATTACGCTTTATTATTTGGTCCATTAGTCTGTGAGCTATGTTGGTGGCTTCTTCTAGAGTTTGAGGTTTTGAAGCAGTAACGTTTCCTTCAATACTTTGGGGTAGTCCCCCGATGAAAGCTTCCATAAGTTTCTCAGTGTTTGGTACCATGCTTGGGCATAAAAGGGCTAATTCCTGGAATCTTCTAATGTAAGTCTCGAGATCATCTTCTTTTACCACCAAGTTGTAAAATTTATCTTCCATTTTCTTGACTTCAGTTCGACGGCAATACTTATTGGTTAAGAGCCTTTTCAATTCGGTCCAGGTGATCTTATTGGCTTGTTCTATCCCGATAGGTTGGGCATATGCATTCCACCAAGACAAAGCATCATTGGTTAGAGTACCAGTAGCAAATGTTACTCTGTCTTCCTCGGCACACTTGCTATGAGAAAATACTGATTCAGTACGTTCAAACCAGCGGATGAGGTCAATAGCTCCTTCTGTTCCATTGAAGTAGAAAGGTTGACAGTTTATGAATTCTTTGTAGTTTCCTCTTTTTGCTAGAGGAATTTCTCTTGGTCCGGTGTTCCTATTGGGATTGTTAGAATTTGCCATGGTAGCAGCTTGTGCTTCCAGGGCGGCAGTAATACCAGCAATCAGTTGCTGAATAGCATCCTGAGTCATAGGTGGTGTTGCAAATGTTGATGTTCTCTTGGGAGGCATCTATCAACATATACAAGACAACACAGAATAAGAACAGAATAAGGTATGAGAATATAAAGACTTGTGATCATTCTTTGATTTTGCAGGATATAACGGAAAATTTTAGAATTTAAGACTTCAAGAGATAGATACGAAAATAATGAAATGAGTGATCCGATAGGAGGCTTAGATATAAAGGTTTGAGAAAATCAAATGGTAAGAGAATAAAAGATATCATACTTCAGGATATAGGATAGATAATCTCGACACACATAATTGGTATTATGAAATGATGAGGTATAACCACTGTATTAGATCATAAACAACTTGTCTATGTATTTTACAAAGTTTGACAAGCGTCATTATTTGTATCATACATTCAGTGGTTGAATTCTAGAAAACTGTAAATGACATAGATCTAATATGGTGGGTCTCCTTTGAGTTCTTGGATTTTGTTTAGAAGACTCTTGATGACGAACCTTGATATCTTTCATGATTATTTCCAGTGATGAACGTTAAATTCTTCTAGGACTGGTTCACTTCCCAATGGTCGTGATATGATCCATAACGAATTATCTAACTCTGCGAAGATAGACTCATCAAAGAGATAGTCTGATGGTGGTGAAGTTGATCTAACTGGTGATGAAGATCCTACTGATGAAGATGGAGACATTGGAATAGGTGATTCAACAGGAGTCTTAGCACCTTCAGGTGACGAAATCTCCTCGGGAGGAAAGAAATCTCGGGAATCAAACATCGGTGGAGGTACAATAGCTGGTAAAGCAATAACAACTTGAGATGGTGGAATGGCATCATATGCTTATATATACGGATCATCATGTAAAGGTATAAAGAATAGTATGTCCAAAAGATACTTAGTGAAATCATCTAAGGAGTTAGGAGAAATGTTTCCCGGTGAGGCTGGGAAATAGTTCAGAATGTTCGTAGAGGAAAAAGTATTCTCAATATCGGAATCGGATAGGACGATAGTAGAGTGAGAGGATGAAGACATGACTGTAACAACCCAGTAGTAAATAACATAAGTTATTCATATAATAGTATAGTAGTTATGTATTTTCACATACTATTCGGGAAAAGTAGTGGCATCTTCACAATTCAGGGAATGTAGTGGCACAGAGGACATTGATGGCAAAAGAAAAGTAGTTATAGTTAAGGTTTTACCCTTTTTCTCTATAACCATGGCTCTGGTACCAATATGTAACACCCCTATTTTTACATATAGCAGCGGAAGCTAATCTGGGGTATTACTTGAAAGTACAACAATCATAATCATAGAAAACGACTCAAAAGAGACGTTTTTAAAAGATACGTTATCATTTATTTAAAATCAAAGTTTTACAAAGGCACGTCCTAACATCTAGAAAAATAAAATGTGAATGATAACAAGTTTTAGCCATCTTCAAGTCCATGCCACTCCATGCCATAAGTTGCTCGATTACCTGGGATAAACATGCATAAAAGGGTCAACACAGAGGTTGAGTGAAATTCATAGGTTATAATAGTTGAATACAAGTTATAATGGAATTATTGGTATTGCCTGGACAATTATCATGGGGAACATTATTATCATGGAGAACATTATTATTATGGAAAACAGTTGAATATTATTATATGGTTGAAAGCAAGTAGTTATAATGGTAATAATTACAATGAATACAATTGTCATGGAAAATTAGGGTAACATTATTATTATACTTAAGCTCATGACATCAATACATTAACAGGGAAATCACCGTAGTGACATTGGTTAGTGAATTATGTCCCCGTGGAAAGGTAACTTGTCAAGGTTACCCATTAGGACAAATATAGTGTGTTTGGCTACCTCAAGCACGGGTATACAAACGGGAGCCGTCACCCCTAATAGATCTATTCAAAATATTCGCACTCACTTGCAATGCAAGTAATTAATGATTCATGATATGGAAATAATGGCACTAGAAGCTACTTAGGCAATAATATATCTGGATAGCATACATATCTGGATAGCATACATTTCTGGATAGCATACATTTAGAAAACACTTGTATTCATGGTTTATATGAGGTATCACATGTTTATAAAGTATTCAAAAGATTGAAATGTGGGGTTATGAATTCATTAAGTCTTTGAAAAGTAATCACATTGTTATAAGATAAACGAGTATGTAAAAGAGTTTGTAACAAGCATGTATACCCCTCGCGGGTTTATAAAACATGTAAATAAGTAAAGACGAGGTAATGAACTTCACCTGATAGGTAGTTGCAATAAATATATCCAAAATGAAAGCGGACGACCTTATCACAATCTTAACGGGGAAGATTGATATAGCAAAATGATAGTAAACAGCCACGTCAAGCAACCTGAGTAAATATGTCAAGTCTTAGGAAGATTGTACTCTAGAACTTTGGTTCTAAGAGTCATGAGTTTGATTAGAAAGTTTGGAATTGTTGTATCACCGTTCGGGCCATTATAATTCAGAAGTCATTTAGTAAACGTTTGAGGAGCTAGGGCACTTTAAATCATAAACTCAACAACTCAGTCAGAACGTAATACCAAGATGAAACCTCTTAATATAAAGCTCCCTAGTATTGTGATATGATATCATCGGTTTTAAGCGTTTTGATCAATATCTAGAAATGATAAGCACGACAAGCGTTAATTAAAGTTATGTCTTGTAATGTTTTGAACATGTTTTTATACTTTTTCAAAATGTTACATTTTACACCCTTAAGAATGAAAATGTCAAAATATACTTTTGGAGTTTGTACTTTTACGAGTTTGGTCCTTTAAGTTTAAATGATATACAAAGTAAACCTTGTACTTTGGAAAGTGACATAATAGACCCTTATAGTTATAACTTTGACAAAATGACATTTTCAGCCCTTCTAGTTATAAGTTTCAGAAAGTTACGATATATACCCCTTGCATGGATAATATTTACAAAACAAGTCCGAATTGGCATGCAAGCTTATTTTAATATTCCAAAAGATAGTTACAGGTTATATCTTATTAATATAAGCTAAAATATGAAGGTTTAACATAATGAAAGTTTAAAATAATGATTCGTTAAGCTAGAAATCGAAATGGGTCATTTTAGGGTTTTATAATGAAAACGCGCGGGTATTAAGTTCAAATTCCTTCAATAATCAATAAAGTGGTTATTTTAACATTAATTAAGCATGTTAGGATATATTATAACAACAATTAACCATTATAACATTTAGTTTTAAGAAAAACGTAAAATTAGGGTTTGAGGTGTACGGTTTTGGATCAAAATAGAAAATGTGCATAAATTGAGTTATGAAACTTTAAAAAGAGTTTATTTAGGATCATATGAACATTATAAGGGTGTAGGAGCAGGTATGAAGACGATAGAACCTAGGTTTGAGGTTATAGCTTGAAAACGTGTCAAAATCGGGACTTTTCTGTAGTTACTAAGTTTTAGAAGCTAGGAGATGATGTGGGAGGTCTATGGTAGAAGATAGGGTGATGTGGAGGTGGTTTTGTGGTGTTTCTTGCGATGGAAAGACTTAGGGACAAAGGGAGGGGATGTGGCTCTTTTCTATCCATGTTATGAGCTTAGAGCAGCTTGTAAGCTGCTTAGGGATCAAGGAGGTGAGTCATGAGGTGCTTGATTGCAAAGAATAACTTCAAAATCGGTCAATTTGCAAGAATGAAGGTCGCGGGTACACTAAGGTTCAAAATGGGTTTTTGATCTTTTAATTTCAAGTATAATTGATTAGGAATGATTGGTTACTGATCTTAGGACTTGTATTAAGGATTATAATCAAGAATTGATAGGTGGTTTTAGTTAAAATGGGTCGAAAATGAGTTAACAAGGTCACGGGTCATTTTAGGGCACGTATAGGTTCATTTAGGGTTTTCAAGCTTCAAATTCTTGTACATTGCTAATTTAATGATAGATAAATGTCCACAAGACTCATATTAAGTGTTATTAGCAGGAATTCATAGGTGGTTTGGATTTAAAATAGGTAAAGATGAGTAAACGGGTCGAATGTTAGATTTAGGGCACAATTAGGGTTTCTTGATTTTAGTTCATGTATAATGGTAATGAAATGATGAAATGATGATTGAATATGATTGATAATGTTGTAATATAAGTTATTACAACTTATTTGAGTGTTGGTTGAGGTTTAAAACTGATGAAAATCTATAAACGGGTCACGGGTTACTATTTAGCTCGGGTTAGGGTTTCTAACTTGGATTTCTTGTAATTTCATGAAATGAGAATGAATATGGATTGTAGATGAAGTATATGACTTGCTTGTAACTTATACTTGATAGATTGTACAAGATTCTTAGGAAAACAGAGGTAAAATGGCTATTTTGGATATCATGCATTAATGACTTGTATATTATGCTTTAAAGGACTTGTACTTTGACTTGGAGGGAGTTTATATTTCAAATGAGATGTTATATTTACTTGTACATATGCTTTAGTAGCTTGTACATTCATTTTAGATATTAACCCTTCATGGAATTAGGGTTTAGAGGCAAATGATAATGCTTTAAAGCCTGTTTTGATATAACGTTACGAATGGTACATTATAGGAATAATGTACTTTGTAAAAATGATATTATGATATTGACTTGACATGTTATGATGTTTGCTTGACATATATGAAGATAGGATAGGTAAGTTGCGTGAGCTCGTCTACTTTAGTTATGCAAGTAATATAATAAAGCAAAAAATTTTCCCGTACAATTGTGATCATAATAAAATAGGTTGATTTTGCATTTGATGAAAATTGAGGGTTGTTATATAATATGAAATGTATCAAGATAGGAAATGCAGGGTTTACGCCGTAAAACTATTTGGGGTTGATTACGCCATAACCTATATGCCTAGGTTACGCCGTAATCTGTTTCCGGTAGCACAATGCTTTTTGATTACGCCATAACCATTGATGGTTACGCCGTAACAAGTGGAATGTGTATGGACATTATGCCATAATAGATACTATTACCTCGTAAAGTCAATGATAGTTGGTTATATAATACAGTTTTAACCAACTCTAACTACCTAAAACTATCACCTTTTTCCTGTATATACATACAGAAACATTGTGTCTCAGAACCAAAAACACTTTACAATTTATCTAAGTTCTTGATTTGTGATCTTGTGTCTAGAACACAAATTGTTACACTTCTTGTATTATCCAGATAGAGATTTTATGCAACCCATGCATATATAGGGTCAAAATACTTTATACGGAAAGTAAACTCAACACGATACAAGTAAGAAATCCAGGATCATCATGAACCCTAACACCATACAATATCTAACAGCAAAGGTGTAGATGGACCCCAACATTTCTGTAATCACTTTTTGCGGCAACACCCAAGTGAACAGAAAACATTAGGATTTAAGAACTTACTTAGGAGGATTAGGCACAAATGTGAAGAACAAATATCAGTTTCCTTTAGTTACCAAAATGTAAAATACTACATTGTATGAAGATCTACTAGAGAGATTCAAGGGGCAAAGATATACAAAAGTAATGATACGGTTATAGACTAAATCTAAAAGCTTTAAATAATCTTGGTTAATTTACAGTGATCATGTTATATCTCATTAAGATCATGAATTAGGAAACATCATGGCAGGATTAAAAACACATGAATAACATGGGTTTATCTATAATACAAGAGTGGAATGACATCCACACTTTGCATCTGTTAATAAGATGAATCAAGTGTGAAACAACATGTCTCAAAAACTAAAAACATCATAGAGAAGATACTAATATCCATGAACTGAGAAAAAACATAATACAACTACAACAAGCTCAGATAGGCATGAAACAAATGCATAAAAAAACATTGAACATCTAGCAAGTGCAATCTATCTTTCTCCTCCCACATGATAAAGAATCACTTAGCAATGACTAAGTTGAATTTCAAGGGAGTAATCTTGTAAAAGCAATTGAAACCAAATATCATTCATCAGCTCTTCATAAATCATCCAAGTACATACAGAAGCATTGGGGTCCATACCCTTGGAACGTAGGTTGCTCGTAACTACTGTTGCAATATCAAGCTTCCTGCATTTGTTTGCCCATTCGATAATGATTAGGGGTATAAAATAATCATAATTTAGTTTGAAATCACCCATGAAAGTAAACAAATAGAAGGCATCTTCAACTTTCTTGGTTATGCAAAGACCCTCCATAACAAAGCCGTAAGTAAATTGATCGGGTACTAGACCATCTGTATGCATCATAGTGACAAGTGTTGATGCTTCTTTATAGTGCGAAATATTACAAAACCCTCTTATGAGTGATTTGTAAGTGAATTCGTTAGATTTGATACGTTTAGCCTTTATTTTATCAAAAACAAGCATGGCTTGGCCCATGTCTCGGTTGCAATTCATGCTATACCCACACACCATAGTGTTGGGATAAGATTAAAAATGGCGTCAAACCCTTGAACCTACGATGGTATGATACCTATCAAGTAAAAAACATAAGCTATGGCGTGTTGGTGTGTTACAAAACTTTTATTACAAATCATATAAAGCCAAAATCATTTATTACAAATCATATAAAGATAAGCTATCAAGCCGAAAGCATTCCATTTTCGTTGTAGTGGATAGATTCTCAAAAATGGCCTATTTTATACCGTTTTGGAAGACCATGGATGCTCTAAACGTAGCAGATTTGTAATTTAACGAGGTTTTTCTTTTTCCTGGAGTCCCTCACACTATAACACCAGATTGTGATCCCTAGTTTATAGGGCATTTCTAGAAAACTTGATGGAAAAAAATGGGTACTCGGTTGTGTTTCAGCACATCGTATCATCCTGAGATAAATAGAGAAAAAAAAGTTGTAACATGAGTCTAGGAAACCTATTATGTTGTTTGGCAGGTGACAAACCAAAGCAATGGAATTTAGTACCTCCATATGCTGAGTTTTCTTACAACATTTTAAAGAATCAAACCACTCAACGATGTCCATTTGAAGTTGTTTTGGACTTAGTCATAATAGCATCACTGATCTTATAACATCCCCATTTTGATACATATAGCAGCGGAAGCTAATCTGGGTATTATTTCATAGTTTTTACAAACATAGGTCCCAAAAATCTACAAGAAATCAAAAAGTTTGAATGATAACGGTTTAGCCATCTTCAAGTCTGCGCCACTCCGTGCCTTATGATGCTCAGTTACCTAAGATAAACACGCTAAAAAGTCAACACAATGGTTGAGTGAAATTCATAGGTTTACGTAAAGTAGTTTGAATGCAATAGTGGGTTATGTTGTTATACACCCATAGTTTGTAATAATTGCATGCATGTACAATTATCATAGAAATCATTATTATTGCTAAGCTCATGACACCGAAGCCTTAGGATAATCAATAATCATAAGTAATTGCCCCAACGGGTTTCTTTGCCAAACACCCGCATAGTTATTCAAATGATGTGCTATTGGTTACCGACAGTATAGGTACACCAACGGGGAAGTCCAATCCCAAATAGATCATTTCACAGCATTCGCGCTTACCCCGATGAGTAATTAACGGATCATGATATTGGGGACTTAATGGCAAAAGCATGTACTTAAGCAATAATGAATCAAGATAGTATATAGAAAATACTTGCATTCATGTTTATAGCATGTATCCCCCTCACGGGTTTATAAAACATTTGAAAGATTGAAATGTGAGTCTATGAACTCACCTTAATTGTACAGGGAAATCTGATTGATGGCAAAAGTATTTGAGATGAAAGTAACGGCTTTGTCACACAACCTGGGGTAATATGTTAAGTCTTAGTTTGATTAGATATGAATTATATCAAAATGAAATGTCATCTTTGATTGAATTATTATGGATTTATCGTATCACTGTTCTGGCCATCATAATTCTGAGGTCATGTAGTAAATATTTGAGGAGCTAGGATACTTTAAATCGTAAATCCAGCAAACTCGTCAAAACGTATACCTAAATGAAACCCCTCACATGAAGCTCCCTAGTATCGTGATATATTAAGATTTCAAGTTTCTTTAAAAACTAGATATATTTTTATAATTTAATAAAAATATAATATTTTATAAGTTTGCAAAATTGGCAAAATATACCCTTGGATTTTAAATTTTTACAAGTTTAGTCCTTTATACATAAAGTATATAGATATCAAACCTTTAACTTTGAAACTTGGCAAAAAAAGTCCTTATAGTTGTAACTTTAATAAAATGACATTTTTAGCCCTTTTAGTTATTAATTTCAGAAAGTTACAATATATACCCTTATGCAAGGAAACTTTTACAAAACAAGTCCAAAATGCCATGCAAGCTTATTTTAAGATTCCAAATGATATTTTCAAGTTATGTCTTATTAATATAAGCTAAAATAAGATGTTTTAACGTATCAAAAGTTCAAAATAACAACTTGATAAGCTAGAAATCAAAACGGGTCGAATTAGGGTTTTAAAATGAAAACGCGTAGGTTTTTAAGCTTCAAGCTTTTAAGACTTGATAAAATGTTTATAGAATGTTAGATGAGCTTATAAAAGTAGCTTATAACAACATCTTATGATAATTGCTTACCAATTTTGAGAAAACATGTTTTTAGGGTTTCATGAGTTCGGTTTGGATCAAAAAGGAAAAACGGATAGGTTTTTGAGTTTGAAGCTTTTAACAATGATTTTAACATGATAATATGAACATAATAAGAGTATTGAAACAAAAATGGAGCTTATAGAACCTGAGTTTGAGCTTACTAGTTCGAAAATGGGTCAAAATGGGGATTTAGCACTCGTACGCCTAGAATAACAACTTTGGGGCTTCATTGCTTGATTTATTTTCTTTTATTCTATTCTTGGAACTTCTTAGGACTTACTTGATCAGACCTTGAACTCCATTGTTGATTAGAAAGAAATAATTGAGGTGTGAGTTGAAATGAATGGGGTATGCCCCTTTATATAGGTGCAAAACCCCTTGGAGGGCAAGGAAACTTAGTAACCAAGTTTAGGACAGGTATGGAATGACTAAGTGAGGCTAGTGGTGACATGGAGAGGCTATAGGATGAGTCTTGTAAGCTAGAAGACTAGCTATGAAAGGTGTATAGTGGTGGTGTATGCCGCGGCTAAGACAAGGAAACAAGGAGGTAACAAAGCAACTTGGTGAGAAAGTGTTGATTTGATGTGCTTGTAAGCAGCTTTTAGATGAAGTAGCTTGGTCACGGAGGTATGTGGGTCCTTGGTTGGTTTTCAAATGGGTCAATTTGGAGGGAAAATGGTTATCGGGTCATTTAGTACTCATTTAGAGTTTTTAAGGTTTTTATTTGAGCTAGGGTTAGGTTTTAAGGTAGATTAAGGTTTAAGATTAGTGTTAGGATTATAGTTTAGTGTTTAGGATTAGTTATTAGGTCTTAGTTTCAGATTTTAGGGCTTAACTTTAGGTTTACGGTCAAATTAGGGTTTAGGTTTTTTAAAATGGGTATGAGGGCTTAGGAGTAGAGTAATTAATGTTTAAATATTTTATATTGAGTGTAGTTACTTGTATAAAAGTGGTGGTAAAGAAACTAGAATTAAAACGGAGGTAAAACGGCTATTTTGGATGTCATGCTTA
The DNA here is from genome assembly GCA_026074375.1 of Tanacetum coccineum. NCBI lineage: Eukaryota > Viridiplantae > Streptophyta > Magnoliopsida > Asterales > Asteraceae > Tanacetum > Tanacetum coccineum. Next base: position 75,409 of record BQNB010010257.1, read on the forward strand.
ATGACTTGTACATTGTGCTTAAGATGAGTTGTACATTGTTTTTAGAGGAAAAATGTATTCAAAATGAGATGCTAAGATACTTGTACACATGTTTTAGTTGCTTTTACATTCGCTTTGAATGTTTACATTACCCAAAATTAGGGTTTAAGCATAAACGTTAATGGTTTATGTTTATTTGATAATATCATTGTGAAAACTATGTTAAATAGATAATGTATATGACAAGAATTTTACTTGACATGTTATGATGTTTGCTTGACATATAAGTAGATAGGTTTGTCATTGGTAGGTTGTGTGAGCTCGTTAACTTTAGAGATGTTGCATAATGAGATAAAGCGAAAAATTTCCCTGTAAGAAGGTGATATATATATTGCATCTAATTTAATAGATGGATAGTACATTGCATCTAATTTAATAGATGGATAATTACATTGATGAAAATTGCGGGTTGTTATAGTCCTCCTCCCTTAAAAGAAATCTCGTCCTAAGATTTAGTTGGATGCCTAAGTGATGTTTGAAAACAGATGTGGATATTTGGCACGAATTTGATCTTCGCATTCCCATGTAAATTCTGGTCCTCTTTTAGAGTTCCATCGTACTTTAACTACATGAATACGACTTTGTTTTAGTTTCTTGATTTCTCGATCCATGATTTCTATGGGTTCCTCCACAAAGTTGAATTTGTCATCAAGCTGAAGTTCTTTCATTAGAATGACGAGAGATTCATCAGATAAGCATTTCTTTAGATTAGAAACGTGGAAAGTGTTGTGGACATTACTGAGCTCTTTAGGAAGCTCTAGTTTGTATGCCACTGGACCAATCCATTCAAGGATTTTGAATGGTCTAATGTACAGAGGATTAAGTTTTCCTTGTTTTCCAAATCAGACGATTCCTTTACGAGGTGACACTTTTAACATTACATGATCTCAAACTTGGAATTCTAAAGGCTTTCGTCTAATATTGGCATAACTTCTTTGCCGATCTCTTGCAGCTTGCAAGTGTTGACGAATTTGTACTATCTTTTAATTGGTTTCATGGACTATTTCTGGTCCTGTAAATATCACCGACTTCGGCCCAGCAAACAGTTGATCTACACTTTCGACCATAGAGTGCTTCAAACGGTGCTGCCTTAATACTGGCATGATAATTGTTATTGTAGGAAAATTCTACCAATGGTAAATGTTTTTCCCATCCTTTTCTAAAGTATATGACACAGGCTCGAAGCATGTCTTCGAGAGTTTGGATGGTTCTTTCACTTTGTCCATCGGTTTCAGGATGATATGCCGTACTCATGTCTAATTGAGTACCCAAAGCATTTTGCAATGATTGCCAAAATCTGGATGTGAAATGACTGTCACGATCCAAGATGATTGATATTCGCACGCCATGCCAAGAGACTATTTCTTTGATGTATAACCTTGTAAGGGTTTCCATACTATCTGTCGCTCGGGTAGGTATGAAATGCGTGGATTTTGTAAGATGATCGACAATGACCCAAATGGTGTCATGTCCGTTTGATGTTTTAGGAAGTTTTGTGACAAAGTCAATTCTTATTCTTTCCTATTTCCACATAGGAATTTCGGGTTGTACCAGTAAGCCGGATGGCTTTTGACATTCTGCATTGACTCTAAAACATGTTAAACATTTGCCAACATATTCAGCGATGATTGCCTTCATGTTAGGCCACCAATAGAGTTTCTTCAGATCTTGATACATCTTGTTAGAACCCGAGTGAATGGAATACTTTGATTTATGGGACTCATGCATAATCAAGTCTCTCAAATTACCAAAGAGTGGTAACCAGCTTCGTTTCTTAATACAACGAGTTCCATCAGGATGTACTTCAAATGTTTTATCCATTCTTCGTAAGTTCTCAGCTTTGACGTTTTATTCTTTGAGTGCTTCAGTTTGAGCTTCGAGAATTTGTGATGGTAGTTTTGGATGAATGGTCATAACTAATGATCTAACTCGGAGTGGTTTGATTTGTTCCTTTTGGCTTAATGCATCTGCTACAACATTTGCCTTTCCAGGGTGATAACGAATCTCACAATCGTAATCTGCAAGCAATTCCAACCAACGGCATTGTCTCATGTTCAATTCTTTTTGATTAAGAATATGTTGAATACTTTTGTGATCAGTGAAAACTGTACACTTTGTGCCGTAGAGATAGTGTCTCCAGATTTTAAGAGCGAACACAACTGCTCCTAATTTGAGATCATGAGTGGTGTAGTTTTCTTCATTAGGCTTAAGTTGTTGCGATGCATATGCAATAACTATATCCCTTTGCATTAATATAGCTCCCAGACCTTGAAGAGATGCATCACAGTAAACGACAAAGTCATCGTTTCCTTCTGGTAATGCTAAGATTGAAGCTTCACAAAGTTTTTGTTTAAGGAGTTGGAAAGCCGTTTCTTGATCTTCTTCCCAGATATACTTCTTGTTTTTTTCTGGGTTAATTTAGTCAAAGGCTTTGCAATTTTTTAAAAATCTTTGATAAATCTCTAATAATAGCCGGTGAGTCCTAAGAATTGACGTATTTGTGTAGGAGTAGTAGGAGACGTCCAATTCGTAACTGCTTTGATCTTGGCGGGATCAACATGAAGTCCTTGACTATTAGTTAAATGTCTAAGGAATTGCACGATATGAATCTAGAAATCACATTTGGAGAACTTGGCATACAACTTTTTTTTCTTAAGTAATTCTAGGATTATTCTCAGATGATTTGCGTGCTCTTCTTCGTTATGAGAGTAGATGAGAATGTCATCGATAAACACTATTACAAATTTATCCAAATATGGTTTGCATACACGATTCATGAGATCCATGAATACAGCAGGTGCGTTAGTTAAACCAAATGGCATCACTTGAAATTCATAGTGTCCATATCTTGTTCTGAAAGCAGTCTTAGGAATATCTTCATCCCTTACTCTTAGTTGATGATAACCTGATCTTAAGTCAATCTTTGAGTAGACACTCAAACCTTAAAGTTGGTCAAATAAATCATCAATCCTTGGCAATGGGTAACGATTCTTGATGGTAAGTTTATTTAACTCCCGGTAATCGATACACATTCTGAAAGATCCGTCTTTATTTTTGACAAATAAGACAGGAGCTCCCCAAGGTGAAGTACTTGGTCGGATGAAACCTCGGTCAGCTAATTATTGAAGTTGATTAGATAGTTCCTGCATTTCTGAAGGAGCCAATTTGTAGGGTGTACGGGCTACTGGCGCCGCTCCTGGAATTAAGTCGATTTGAAATTCTACTTGACGAAGTGGGGGTAAGCCAGGTAGATCTTCAGGAAAAACATCTGAGAATTCTCTGACTACTGGTATGTCTTCTAATCTTTTCTCGTCTGACTTCTTTTCCATTACTTGAGCTATGAAAACTTGACAACCTCGAGATATATATCTTTTGGTTTTTATACAGGATATGAGATTTAGTCAGGTTTTACTTTGATCACCTCGAATGATCAGAGTTTCACCGTCGATAGGAATGTGGACGACTTTCTCGTCATAGAGAATTTTGGCATAGTACTTGGACAACCAATCCATACCAATGACAACGTCAAAACTACCGAGTTTAATTAGCATGAGATCAATTTTGAAAGGTTGGTTTAACAAAGTCAAAGTGCAATCTTGAATAACAGTGTTTGTGCTTACTAGGTTTCTGTCAGCCATTTTGATATCGTAAAAGGTATCTATTGTAATGGGTGGAATATTTAGCATAGAGGCAAAAGATATGGATACAAAGCTTTTATCGGCTCTAGAATCAAATAATACTCTAGCTAAATGTTGGTTTAGGAGAAACATACCCGTGACTACGTTCGGGTCTTAATGAGAATTCTTATCCTTTAGAAGGTAGGCTCTTCCTTGGGCATTGATGTTGGTCTTTCGGCACTGATTTGTATAATGCCCTTTCTCTCCACAGGCATGACAAATAACTATCACTGGTAGCTAATTACTTCTAGTGGTTGGCCTCTTTTTTCGGCAGTTCTTAGTTAAATTGCCCACCTTGTTGCAATTATTGCATTTAACAGTACCAGGCCTGGTGTCATGGAGATTACATCTCTTACACAATGGAAGATTTCTGGCATACCTATTATTCTCAGCAGGAGTGGCAGCATAAGCATTGGCAACTTCTTGCCTTCGGTTTTGTTGTGGTTGGTTGTTGGTGTTACGGTAGTTGTTATTGCGGTAGTTGGTGTTGTTGTTGAAAGTTCTTCTGTCGTCAAACTTTCGCTTATGGTCGCTTGATGCTTGTATCGGAGCATGTTTTGTTACCTGATCCATTAGCCTCTGGGCTATGTTAATGGCTTCCTCTAAAGTTTGTGGTTTAAAGGCGGTAACATTTCCTTCAATGCTTCAAGGTAATCCTCTGATGAAAGCTTCCAAGAGTTTCTCAGTATTCGGTACCATGCTTGGGCATATGACCGCTAGTTCTTGGAATCTTCTAACGTAATCTTGAAGCGGGCTAGAGAAATCTTGTGGTTACATCCCATTTGTTTCCTTTGAAGTTTGGTTATTTGAGTACGAGCTTGTTGGAGTTCAGCTTCCAAAGCAACCAAATCTTGTTGGATAATTGCTCGACCTTTTCTGAGTCCTTCTATGTTTTCTTTAATATGTTCAATGCGATCGAGGGAGAGTTCATCTAGATGATTTAAGATTCCATCAATTTGTTCCTCATGTCTTTTAAGACTTGTTTTGCGAGAACTTTCTCCTATCTTAAACTTTTGAGGTAGGGTAGAAGTAGAAAAAGATTGAGAATGATCTTGTTTCTCAGGTGATAATAATTCCTCAGGAAGAAAGAATTCTTGAGGATTAGGCATCGAAGATGGAGGTATGATAACTAGAGGTGGGATAGGTGACTTTTCAGTATAAAATGCTTGCAAAACTTTCATGTAGGGGTCATCATGAAATAATGAAAGAGTTAGTGAAGCTAGTGGGACTACATCAAATGAGTTAGAAGAGCTAGAATAAGTTTTTCCTGGTGAAGCTAGGACATAGTCAGGAGAAACAGGATAAAGTCTGGAAAGTTAGAGGAAAAGGCATCCTCAATACCGGAAGTAAGATGATTGGGAAATGACATCACTTCTGTTAATAACCCAGCGGTAAATAACATAAGTTATAATAGTATAATAGTTATGTACTTTTTCATTCTATTCGGGAGATGTAGTGGCATGGAAGACTTTCTTGGCTAGAAAAAGAAAAGTAGTTATAGTTAAGGTTTTGACCTTGTTCTCTATAACCGTTGGCTCTGGTACCAATCTATAACACCCCCATTTTGATACATATAGCAGCGGAAGCTAATCTGGGGTATTATTTCATAGTACAACAGTCATAATCGTAGAAAATGAGTCATAAAGAGACGTTTTGGAAAAAGTTGTTATCATTCATTTATTTATCAGAGTTTTTACAAACAGAGGTCCCAAAAATCTACAGGAAATCAAAAAGTTTGAATGATAATGGTTTAGCCATCTTCAAGTCCGCGCCACTCCGTGCCTTATGATGCTTAGTTATGTGAGATAAACAGGCTAAAAAGTTAACACAATGGTTAAGTGAAATTCATATGTTTAAGTAAAGTAGTTTGAATGTAATTGTGGATTACGTTGTTATACACCCATAGTTTGTAATAATTGCATGCATGTACAATTATCATAGAAATCAATATTATTGCTAAGCTCATGACACCGAAGCCTTGAGATAATCAATAATCACAAGTAATTGCCCCAACGGGTTTCTTTGCCAAACACCCGCATAGTTATTCAAATGATGTGCTATTGGTTACCGATAGTATAGGTACACCAACGGGGAAGTCCAATCCAAAATAGATCTATTCACAACATTCGTGCTTACCCCGACGAGTAATTAACGGTTCATGATAGTGGGTACTTAATGGCAAAATCAG
>BQNB010010258.1:0-59615 GCA_026074375.1 Tanacetum coccineum
ATATTAAACCTTATGATATTAATTTAGCATTACTTTTGAGCAAAATAATAATTCGCTTAAAGAGGCTTACCACTTTTATTCCTGCTGACGGTATAATATCACAAGTGATAAATAACTTTGATTACACCATACTCTTCGTAGTTACACTTTATGACATGTAATATTACTCATATGTACAACATCAAAATTAATGTCACATTATATTGCTTTATCACATGTGATATTACTCTTAAATGACTAAGAATGTCATTTTAAATATTCTTCATCTTCCTTACAATGTTATATCACAAGAGATAAATAAGTGTCACTTACAGATACCAAAATGAGTAAAAATGAAGCAAACTATGAAAATAAAAACTTGACGTTTTCTCAAAATCAAACAAGTGTTCCATTAATTTAGCATTGATTTTAAGCAAAATAAGAATTCACATAAAAAGGCTTAACCCTTTTATTCCCACTAAGAGTATAATATCACAAGTGATAATATAATATCACAAGTGATATTAGACATTGACAATGTTTATGAAATATCACAAGTGATATTAGACATATCATATAACGAGAGTGACATCAATTGCGTGTTGCGCCGGAGCATTTTTAAGAGTTAAACTTTTTAATATGTTAGACTAGTATGGACAAAAGATAAAAATCTAAAACCAACTGAAAGTTCTTATAACTACAGAAAAGAGAAAAATAGGAGACAAGTCAAAGTTCTAATATGCTAGACTAATATGGACCCATTAATGCTTACATCTTGTTATAAGTTATTTTTATCTTAATTAGGTTTACATTTGTATTGACACACATTAAGGACTTGCATAAACTATTTTCAGCAGCAAAATTCCAGTAGTTACAACTCAGTATAATGATGTTAAGTCACTATATCAGTCATATCGACATTCTCAAGGAAAACAAGAGATAACTGTTTCTTGACCAGTTCATCAGCGATAAAATCAACTACATTTTTCCCTTTCAACCCTAAATCACAACCGTTTATAAAACTAAGATTACTTAAATCAACATATATCAGATTCTGTCTGCTTCCAAGCGATACTTCAGCAAAAGCAACCGCGGTTTTCTTCTTAGCAGCCCTATCTGGTCCCACAAAACCGAACTAGATAGCACCTCGGCTAGGTCCTGATCAACCCTTGCAATGAGTTATGGTTTGACTAATAACACTAAGAAGCTCTTCTTGTCTAACAACCCTTGTGAAAAGCGAATAATACACCAAATTGAAATATTTCTGACCCAATGGGTTTAGAGAACGATTTTCGCCCATCAGTAGTCGTAAAATTTCCTGAAACATCACTAGAATTAACGGAGTCTATATTTTCACTTCGCAAGCAATACACAAGGCTCGAGATACTGCATTTGTAAAGCAAACAACACATACGAATATTAGAAACAGAAAAGAACAAAATATTGGATTTGGATACATCTGAAACATAAATATATTTGGTGTTAATTTATAAGGTGATTATGTCTAGAAAACGACTACGACTTATAAAGATGAGGAAGTTTAAATAAATTCAGGAGGCTTTAGAGTGTTTGGATATACAAGATTTATGCAAAAGTGTTGATAAAGTATATACCAGTCATGAATTGGAACCATTGACCACGAGGACGGATTGATTACAATCAAGTCAGCCTGCCGAAACATGCATAAGAACAACATTAAAGTCATTAACTATAGGGGTAAATAAGTACTTTTAGATATAGGTAGTCAGGTCGAGCATTTTGGTAATATATGGATGAATTTAGGGTTATATTTTATCTGATATAGGGAAGTTGGTCAGATAAAAATAACAACTGAAAGGAGATGGGTCAAAGGGGTTGAAGGGCATCCAAGGTCTATTTGTACAACATATAACTTGCTAGGTTGTTCTTATCTCTTTGATTTACATAAGGATTGTAATGGTATAGTTTTTGTGATAAATAATTTGGCATTTCTTATCAATAATAGAATTAGAAAAACTAACCAAACGGTGTTGGTTCAACCTAACTCAACATGCCTGGCCTATTTTGACCCATGTTAAAAAAGTCATTTCCAACCTAACCTGTTTTGTCCATTACTTAACGAGCCCGCCTTTCCCCCAACCAACCTTTTTTCCAACTTTAAGATATCCTATCTCGTTGTCCTAAAGTACTGGTTTTGCACCATTTATAGTCGTCATCTTCAGAACAGATTGAGCAGGAAGAGCTGTAGGATCGGTAGTCCAATTTTATGAACTTTTCTCCCTTTGTTGATCAGAGAATCCATATGTGAAAGAGTCCGCATATTATGTAATCTGTCTGCTATTTTGACAATTATCACTCGGACCTGGAAAGAGATTCAAATGCAGAAGCAATTAAGATAATTAAGGGCTTTAATAGTCCATGAATATCCTAATTCTTACCTCTTCCGTCATGGCCAGAAACATTTGCCGAAGATCATGAGCTTTCACATCTTGTACCGAGTGACTTTCATTTTTATACTTCAGCTTTCCAAGCTTTGACACCTGAATCACACCAGAATTAAGTTTGACACATACAACCCAAGCAACAAAATTCGTAACAATTATAACTATAAGTAGTTAATAGCTGCCGAAGTATAACACCTTAGTTTCTCCTTCAACAATGTGACGGACAGTAGCACCAAATTGCTCCTTTATTTTCTCAAAAGTGACAAGATTTGTATCTTCGACAGACCAACAACGATTGATTCCCAGTCCAATTCCTAAACATGCGAGCAACTACTCGTCAGCTAAGTGATCTCATTACAAAGTAATCGTATTTAATTAAAGCATAGCAATAGAAATTAGAAAACTTTATAAGGTCCCCACCAATATCTAATGGGATATCTAACCACTTATTTCCATAAGAACCATTCATAATATTGTGCAACTCACTAGTTCTCCCTACACTCTATGGACTACGGTTACCAGCAACTTACGATGCACCATTTCCAACACGTTTAAATTGTTTTGTCCTTTTTGGCCACTTTTATCACTAGTATTCTCACTAGCATTATCTTAATGTATCATCACTTGTGATAATTCACAGAAAATAACAACAATCTCTTATTCAACTTATAAGTTTTAGTTGTGATTTGCAAAATTAAAATTAAAGTTATGCAAAACTAACTTCCTTCTTTATCTCAGTTGATATACTACTAGTTAACAATTACGAAAACTGCTATATAATATTATTTTCGCTAAACCTATATAAACTTGAACAATCTATCCATTAAACACACAAATCTATTATAACAAGAGGAGGTTGTGCCGCCTTTTAATAACTGTTCTATATCACTTAGATATATTGCCAATCAAAACTATCTAAACATGCGGAATCTAGGGGTGAGCTCGGTTCTGAAACCGCACGGAACCGACCCAGAACCGAGAGAACCGAGAACCAAAAATTTAATTACACAGGAACCAAGAACCGGACCGAGAGGCATCTCTCGGTTCCGGTTTGGTTCTCGGGTCCGGTTCGGGTATCTCGGTTCTTACCCATTAGAACCGATTTTATGCTTTATGCTTTGTTTCTCTAGCTCGTTAAACATGTACACATAATAACATATGATATACGGAGTATATACTTATTCAAATGTTAGATACTTTGTCAGCTTCTCAAGTATTTGACTTGAACATGTATTCTAGTATTCTACTACTGTTATATAAACAAACACTACCATGTATATTAGTAGATACACAAACACTACCACTAAGGCACAAACCATAGAGCTTTTTCTATTGTTAAATGAGAGATCAAGGACTTTGTTTATGCTATTGCTATTCTATACTATTGTTATATATGCATAAGCGACCAGTAGCACACACACATTAGCAAAAAGTAGTTATCTTTATTTTGGTGAAAAAACAACACAACATAGTATTAGTTTTTTTATTTGTCTGAAATAGAAAACTATGATCATAACCAATTATAATAGCATGTTGACACATTTACTAACCTAAAATAACTTGACTCATTTTGGTAACAAAAACATTATATTTAGTTATATAAATCACAGTATTCACATAGTTTCCCACTTATATATTTTAGTAAAAATTATACCTATTTTTTAGTCATAATGTTATATGGTTTTAAACTTACCATTTTTGATCACAATTTGTATATTATTAACACATATATAGGTACTTCATGAAACTAATTAACATTAAAGATGGATATGTATTGAAATCAATATTATTAAACAACAAAGTAATAAACGTTGTTTTCTATTAAACATAGGTTTTAAAAGGTATAGTTAAATTAGCTAACATACAAATGAATATGATCAATATAAAAAACTATATAAAACTATGCATAATTGAAATTAAAAGTATAAATAACATGTTAGAAACCAAAAATAATATACTTATCAATCTGAAAACTTATTAAAAGTGTAAATATATTGTTTCCAACCAATTATTCTCATCAAACGTAAACACACTTTGTTTTCAACCATAAATCCTAATAATTTAAACAAACTTATCATGAATGTATTTTTTCTCATAAGCCTAATCTTAGTATATTTCTTTCTTGAACTAGTTGTTTTTCATCTTTGTTGTTGCCATCCTTCATCTGCCTTACTTTGAACTTCAAATACGTCACTCGTTAATTTTTTCTTTCTTGACCTTGTATTTCGTTGTATCTTCTCTTCAATCACTTGATTATCATATGTGTTGTTGAATTCTTCATCTGGCTCACTTTTAACTTCAGTTGTATCACTTGTTACTTTTGTCTTCCTTGACATGGTTCCTTCTTCATTTGTTGATGATTCATGAATGTTTAAATGTTTGTTCATGTTGCTAGTACGCTCATCAGTTTCATCATGTCTTTTGGTCTTGGTTGTTATGTTAGATGTTTCTAACTCATCATTTGATTCCTGATATTAACACATTTTTTTAACACATAATGCTCAGTGGTGTACATTTCTAAAATCAGTGGACAAAAGTTAAAAATGGTTTATTATATTTTACCTCTGATTGTGACTCCATATCTAAAAATCTCTTCTTAAAGTGGTTGATTAGTTCCGATCAGCGGAGAAAGAATCACATCTGTTTAAGTTTGGTTATTGTTTGTAATGTTGTACTCTGAATAGAATAGCTTAAACAATCCTTTATTCCCTACAATGCTGTCTAATTCCTCAAGCCAATGCTCATCTGGGTCAATGTTATGTTTCTCAATCAATTCCCATGCAATTTACCGTGGGAGAACATCCAACCGTTTGTTTTAGTTTTGCAAGCTTGGTACACCCAACCATGTTCCTTGGGATTCTAAGAATCGTTGATAACTTATACAGTGTGAATCATGTACACCAACCATGTTCCTTGTGGGTTTCTGGTGCTAGGGAGACGCAGCGTGCGGTGTTGGTGGTGACAGTGGGGTGGCTTGTTTGGGGCGAGTGGCGGAGAGAGTGAGTATGGTGGGTTCGGGTAAATCGAGAGATGGGGAACCTTTTTGCTTTCGATTAGAAATCTCGCCGAAAAACTTTTCCGGTGGTGGCGGTGGTGGCCGGAGGTGGTGGCCGGCGGTGGGAGAGAGAGAAAGTGGGGTGTGTGTGTGTATAAGTTGAAATGGAAATGAAAATTTTAATATATAAATTTTATATATATAATAAAATTTATAACTTGAAATGATAATACCCAATAGTCTAGGGTTCATTTTGTAAATTTTTAGTATAGTTTTGATAACTATCGGTTCGGGACTCGTTTGAGCGACTTAACGGATGTTTCAAAATACGAAACTTGCGCCATTGTTTTCCAAATCATTTTTCTGATAAAAATGAGTATTTACATGATAATATTTCATAAATATTTTATAACATTTAATAAAATATCTGTTATTTATTTTGCGAACCGGTTTCGCCTCGTCCAAAATAAAAATTGATTTAAGCTCGAGTATTCGCGTTATCAACAACGCTTTTAATTAAAATGATGACTATTTTATTTAATACTTTTATTAAATAAATACTGATAATTAAAAACAAATTTAATTATTTTTGTGTCGGTACGCGTCGTTTTTTATTTTAAAATCTTGTGAGAGCATTTCAGTCACCTTCTGACTGTTTTCAGGTCTCGGTCAAAACTAACAAGTTGTTTGGAATGTCGTTTTACATCATATTGCTTTAGAGTCCGAGTCGTGAATACGTGATTTAGATGATCGTTCTTATAAGTCAAGCCAGACCCGAAAAGTCAAAGGGTAAGATAGTTATTAAAAATTTTGAAAATTCTCGGATGTTACAGTACCTACCCCTTAAAGTAATTCTCGTCCCGGAGATTAAATTTGGTGTTATCGATTTGTTGTTGAAAGGAAAGCTTAAAGTTTAATAAATCGTTTCTAAACAAGACGCTGATAACTTTATTCAGCAAAATTCGATGTTTATACACTTTTTCATCAACAAACAAAAAATTTTGGCTAGGTTTGTCCAGGATATTTAATTCATCAAAATGGGTATCTCAAATATATCATTACAGATCTTATAACTAGTATAACCGCGGTATAGGAAAAAGTCTCATTATAGTGAAAACCTCAAGAAGAAAGTGTAGTCGCGTGAGTATGTCTGTAAAATAGTCTGAATAAATGTCCTGAGGACGGAGTATCGTTTCATACTATCGTAATGCTCGTGAATTCATATCAACATGCTTATATATGTAAATAACACTACTTACTTGGCTAAGTATTAGGATGGATCGCGACCATATGTCTTGATTACTATTAGCCCGAAATGAATAGTCCAACTATCTGTTTCGACGATGGTGTTTTTCTCGTTTAAGGGGAGTTGCATAACCTATTGGATAAAGTTGTATCAGTCGGGACCGCTCCAGGACCCAACAACAGCGACCATAACGTTAATACTATAACAAATGGTGATGGGATATTGCACTCAGTCTGTTAGCTCCACAGACAGTTCGTTGATGAAAGGACTTGCAATGCATAAAGTAATAATTTATGAATGAGATAAGGTAGCTCCAAATGAGGCCTTAAGATTCTGCTGAGTAGTAAGACACGATTGTGTCTTTAGACACTATTTATCGGATTTGTTGATTATCGATTTCATGGTTCATACTCCGTGTCATTTCGGGATACAATTAAGCCACTCATTTATAATTTATTATTTACATAAAGAAGCGTCCAAATTATGTAAGAAGGGAAAATGATAAACTTTTGATTCGGTGATTTATAATTTATTTATTTAACTGAAGAGGCGTCCCAATCATTTCAAAATATTTATATTATAAATCATCCTACTTAATAATTCCGGTGCAACTACGCGTACCTCTCATAACCTTCAAGGTGGTTGACTTATGACGATGATGAGTTCTTAACTGAATATTGGGACGAGTGATTTAAACTCGTTTTGGAGCAGGGAGTAAAAACTTGCCAGGCGAGAGTTCAACATAGAGTTTTCAAGTTATATTAATGAGTTACTCGGTTTAGTAGTAAATAAAGGTAAAGATCTCGATGAACCAGTCAACATAGCAATTATCATATAAATCCTCCTATTACAAGTCCCGCCTATACAAGGCTTGTAATACTTAGATTCACACATAATTCTATGTAAACAGAACTTGACGGCTTGTTAACAAATCAATTATCCACTTTTCATCCTCATATTAAAAAGATCCCGCCACACATAACCAAGACGTGTAATATTAGATTCATACATAATGCCATTTAAACAATACTGTGACGGTCTCGCTGGCTAATACAATATGTTATAAAGCTTTTGAAGGAAAAAAATAATTATCCTAGAGACCATTGTTTAAATTACTTGTTGTGAACCGAAGTGAGACCATTGTGCAACCCACAATGTCTTAAAAATATTCTGATATTTATATAATAACTCTTATATAAATAAGCGTACGATATACGCGAAGGGAAATGCAAACATATATCTTACATATATGTATGTCACGTAAGCACTTAATGCAGCACGTAATGTAAGCACATAAGCAAGTAGCGTGTATGCACTTTGAAAATGTTTGATGTGATGCAATGTTTGTGGGAAAACGTTATTGTCTAGGGTTTAAATTATGCCAACCTAGTTTCTCTATAACCAGTGCCTAGTGATCCAATTGTAACACCCCCAAAAATATACAACGCAGCGGAATACCACATGGGGTGCTACTTCATAATACACAGTGCTAGATACAAGAGAACGACCTCTAAAAAGTGTCGTTTGTAAAACAATCTCGTTGATTTTCTGAAATCAAAATAATAGTTGTCCCATAATTGCATCACCATGAAAAACTTGAATGTAAAGACTCCAATGCACATCAAATAGTCCAAGCATCTAATTCACCTGAGAAAAACATGCTTAAAAGTGTCAACATTAAAGTTGGTGAGTTCATAGATTAGTTTAAATATGAATATAAGTTTCAACTGAATGTATTTGTCCACTGTATCATCACAGTACCATGTAAAAATCCCAAAGATTTATAAAGAATGCACGACACATTTTATGTCACCAAAAGTACCAATCTTATCCCAAAGATTTATAAAGAATGCATGACCAATTTAATGTCACCAAAATGTTTCAAGTATGTATTTGTTGGGGGCCCTGTAGTCCCAACGTGATCCGGGACCATGTTATATACGTTCAGTTCCCATTGATAAGTAGTCAACCCGATCGGTAGGTTGTCAATCCAGAATAGATCTTTTTTATATCATTCGCTCGTGGCTTCACGCTATATGTTCGTTACCCGGCGATAGTAGTAATCACGCCGGATCAGGGGATACTCCACACTCCGAATTGTTCTATTTCATAACATCTGCGGCTCACCCTCCATTTGAGCAAGTGATTTACAGTTTCTTGTGTTGTGACGTAGACTTGTATGTACCCAACCCGAGCAGTGATTTAAAATAATGTGTTCCCCTCATGGGTGTTCTCTCCAAGAACACCCGGACATGTAATACAAATAATGTGTTCCCATCATGGGTGTTCCCTCCAAGAACACCCGAGCAGTAATGTAAAAATATGTACTCCCGTTACCGGTGTCCCCTCCAAGAACACCTGGGCAGTAATTTTGTTGTTATCAGTTCAATCCGCCTAAGCTAATCCGTAATCATTTCAAATGCAAAGTATGTATTTGTGACCAAAAATGGAAGGTAAAAGAATGTTTATCCCATAGCGGTATGCAAAATAAGTATGTTAAACCAAATTTGTAATCAACCATGTAAATGCATTGAAACAAGGTTGTTCTCACCATATATATATGTAAAAAACGATTAGTAAAAAACAGGGAGCTATAAATCACCTTGGTCAAAGACCATCGATAAATATCCATAATAATCTCAACCGAATCTGCAAACGATCTCGCCCACGACCTATAATTATGTCGCTCTTTTATATATACACGTATTTTAAATTTACGTAAACGATGCGTACATCGTTTAACGACGAATTCTACTATTGTAATTTGTATACATCCTATCTACATGTGATGAGTAAATTCCATTGCGTGCTCCTTTTTTAAACCTTAACCCTTAGTTATATGTTTGTATATATACTATTCTTCCAGTACCAATATAATTATCTTAATATATTAAAAGGAAGTTTATTTTTTTAGGGACCTTCCGTTTTTAGAATCCGAAATTAATCTTTAAAAACTATTAATTGAAATAATATATTAACCGACCTTTAGTTTTGACCCGCTATGTCTTAATTTTTAAAACTGACAATCTGCGGGCAATAGTTAAAACGTCATTCGAACATCTTTCGTGTTTCGCCGAAAAGCTGTAAATACGACTCGAAGTGCTAAATCGTTTAATTATTAGATCTGTCAGATTTAAATATATTAAAATAATTTATTTTTCTATTAAAGTGTATATTACGTTTCACTCTAGTTTCTTCGTTATTGGGCAGTTAAATGTTCACGTTTCATATCAAAACGTCCGTCAAAATATAAATTTGTTAATATTTTATAACTAAAGTTTGATTTCAAAGTCTCGAATCCCGAATCTCATGTTCTGTTTTTCTGCCCACAATGTACCGTTACAAAAACGCGCCAAAGTCCGTTTTTAACTCAAAACTTATCTAAAATGTGTCTCTTATGGCTTATAGATTAATATCAATTCCGTTTTACTATTAATATATGCTTCCCTCCTCTCTCTCCGCCTCAGCGCCGCAACTCAACCGCTTTTAATATACGCTCCTCCGCCTCTCACTTCAACATTTTAATTAAGCCGTAAAATTTATGAAACAATCAAAAATACTTTGTAGTGCACACTAAATCACCCAATTTCGGTGTCACCACATCAAACGCCACCGTTCCGGCTGCGTCACAATATCAAACGCCACCCATTTCCCGTTGCATACCCAAACCATCCCAAACCGACCCCACCGGTCACCCCGTGTGGTTATAAACCACGGAACCGAACGCACCCATAACTGTGGTGAAACCACAGCAGAAAACACCCACTAGCTGCTAATCTATAAAACAAAACGCACCTTGTTGGCTGTCACAGCCAAACACCCTTAAAAACTATCAACCAATACGCCCTCCCTTAACTGTTTACATCAAACCAAACACGCCTTATGCGGGCTGTCACGAACCAAACGGACCCACTGCGGTTCTAAACCCCGAGCCAAACGCACCCTTGTGCGTGGCTGTTAAGCCAAACGCACCCTTGGGCTGTTTTGACAGCCAAATGCCCCCTTTGTGGCGTTTCTTGATAAACCAACCCGCACCTCTTTTCTTGTTTTTACGCAAACCAACGCACCCTTGTGCATTATTATAAACCAAACGTGCCCCTCGGGCTGTTTTAAAAAAACCAAAACGCACCTTATTTTTAAACAAAACAACCCGAACGCCCTTTTTGGGTGACTGCTGTCGCACCACCGAAACAAACACCCTTTGTGGTGCCGTGACCAACCACACACAGCCCCCTTGTCTGCCATAAACCCAACGCACCCTATCCAATGGAAAAAATAAAAAAAATACAAAACCAAAAGCGTCCTTGGCTATTCACAGCCATTCCGACCGCACCAATGTTGTGAGACAAACCCATACGCACCCCTTTGTGGTGCGGACTCGCGAACCATAACAAGCACCCCCTATTTTTGTGGCTTAGCAGCCAAGTGCACCATTTGTTGGTTGACCCGAAACCAAACGCACCTGTGGTGCGTGTACACAAACCAACCGCACCCTTCTTGGGGCTTATGACCACCGAACCCCACGCCCCCGCGGCTGTTAACCCATAAAACAAACACCCCTCGTCTGTTGTTAACAAACCACACGCACCCTCGTTTCTATAAACAAAACCAAACGCCCCTTCGTTTCTATAAACAAAACCAAGCGCACCATTTTTCTTCTTTTTGGCTGCTGACCCGAAACCAACGACAAACGCACCCTTTTTGGGTGGTGCCTGACCCGAACAAACGCACCCCTTTTCGGTGCTTATATAAACCACACGCACCCTTGGGGTGGCAGTTAGTGGTGGTGGATGATGTTATGATGATGGGGTGGAGGTGGTGACGTGGGTGGAGGTGGTGGTTTCGGTGTGGGGTGGTTTCAGGCTAGCGACGTTAGATGTGGTGACAGAGGGGTGGCAGTTAGTAGTGAACGTAGAGGAGAGTGGCGGAGAGGAGTTTGGATCGGGTAAAATCAGAGATGTGGGAACCTTTTTGATTTCGATCGGGAAATCTCGCCGGAAAATTTTCCGGCGGCCGGCGCGGTGGTGGCGGAGCGTCGGTGGCCGTGCGGTGGGATGAGAGGAGAAGTGGGGTGTGTGTGTGTATGAGTTGAAATGGAAATGAAAATTTTAATATATAAATTCTATATATATAATAAAATTTATAACTTGAAATGATAATACCCAATAGTCTAGGGTTCATTTTGTAAATTTTTAGTATAGTTTTGATAACTATCGGTTCGGGACTCGTTTGAACGACTTAACGGACGATTCAAAATACGAAACTTGCGCCATTGTTTTCCAAATCATTTTTCTGATAAAAATGAGTATTTACATGATTAATTTTTTCTCATAATTATTTTATAAACATTTAATAAAATATCTGTTATTTATTTTGTGAACCGGGTTTTAGGCCTCGTCTATAATAAAATGGATTTATTATTTAGCTCGACGTATTCGCGTTATCAACAACGCTTTTAATTAAAATGATGACTAATTTATTTAATACTTTTATTAAATAAATACTGATAATTAAAAAAAAATTTAATTATTTTTGTGTTGGTACGCGTCGATTTTGATTTTAAAATCTTGTGAGAGCATTTCAGTCACCTTCTGACTGTTTTCAGGTCTCGGTCAAACCTAACAAGTTGTTTGGAATATCGTTTTACATCATATTGCTTTAGAGTCCGAGTCGTGAATACGTGATTTAGATGATCGTTCTTATAAGTCAAGCCAGACCCGAAAAGTCAAAGGGTAAGATAGTTATTAAAAATTTTGAAAATTCTCGGATGTTACATGGGAGGTTGAAAAGGACGACACCATTCTCACTCGATATATGGTTATAGTGATGGGGAGCCATTTTATCTAAAGGCTTCTCTATTAGCAAAACTAGTGCCATCTACATCAGGAGTGAAGAATGACATTATATCCTTCTTAATACCTGCAGATTACTTGAATAAATAAACGTAGTTATGTGCTATACATGCTAATGAGGATCATTTGGAGGTAGATGTCTTATCAATCTCTTCTCTACTTACATATCCACAACATGTCTCATGCTTCTGCATTACAACACACATTATAGGATTTTTATCCAAAAATTTAACCCGAATCCCTACACTCTATGCACTATGGTTGCCAACAACTTACGATACACCATTTCCAACACGTTTAAATTGTTTTGTCCTTTTTGGTCACTTTTATCCTTAGTATTCTCACTAGCATTATCTTAACGTATCATCACTTGTGATAATTCACAGAAAATAACAACAATCTCTTATTCAACTTATCAATTTTAGTTATGATTTGCAAAATTAAAATTAAAGTTATGCAAAACTAAGTAACCTCCTACAAAAACCTAGAACAATTATAGTTCGGTTCTTCGGGTCTTAACTGATACCCGTCGGTTCCGGACCGAACCGACCCGAGAACCGAAATTATCCATATTAAAGAACCGAAAACCGAACCGCGGGTCCAAAGTTCGGTTCGGGTTGGGCCGGTTCCGGTTTGGTTCTCGATCCATTTGCTCACCCCTAGCGGAATCTATCAATTAAACACATAAATCTATCATGATCATTCATAAATCTAACATGCATAATCACATTATCAGAGCATTGAATAAACACACTAATAATCACTTAAAGTATTATCAACAATCTATCAATAAGCAACTAGAATTAATAAAATTAAAAAATTATTCACAAATATCATAAAAACATAAAGAAAATTCAATAATATTACAAAAAATACTTAAATAACAACAAATTACGGATCTTGTATTTTCGTACCATCATCGGCGTTTTAAATCAGTTCGTTTCGAACCGATTTTTTTCAGAATCAGTTGATTTACTTGTTCTTTGTTTCATTTTTGTGTTTATTTCTTTATTTGTACCATTAATTTGGGCAGATTTTTGAATATTTTGGTTAGGGTTTGATGTAGAGAGAGAATGTGCCTAATGTGTGTGTGTTTTTAAGGAAAATTGGGGGTAGTTGGGAAATATTGAATATTTACGTTTTTAGTCCTTTCTGTCATGTTTCAAAATTGTGCAAGAATGGCCTTCGTGTTTTTTTTCATTTTATCTGGTCGTACATAATCAACGGCTGAGAAGTGTCCATTGGTATGTGAGAGAAAAATGATATGCAAAATAACTTGACTCATTTAATCAATTATATAATTAATTTTTGATGTTAAAACACTTAATAAACCTAAACTTAATCTCAGCCAAAACATAACATGTAAAAATATATGGATCGAATTAAATATGACCTGTAACTTGTTTTTCTCAACCTAACTCGTTAACTATCGTGTCCGTGTAAGACTGCCTCTCATAACATCGCAAAGTTATATGATGTTAACAAATCTCTAAACTTAAGGGATGTTCATTTAAACTTATATAAGAGGCTTATGTAGTTTTCGACTTATGTTTTATAAACTCATATTTTTTCTTATTTTTTG
The DNA here is from genome assembly GCA_026074375.1 of Tanacetum coccineum. Classification (NCBI taxonomy): domain Eukaryota; kingdom Viridiplantae; phylum Streptophyta; class Magnoliopsida; order Asterales; family Asteraceae; genus Tanacetum; species Tanacetum coccineum. The sequence goes on from BQNB010010258.1 coordinate 14,078, forward strand.
AAACCTTTCGATTTATATAAGCTTATTACAACGTGATAAGCTTATATAAGTCGAGACTTTCAAAATAAGTCACAAAAACGAGCTTATGAAACATAGGTCGAAAACTAGGGGTATCTTTGGCAAATTAGGATGGAGCTGAAGCTGTAGGTATAGTTGAAGTTTATTTTTTCATAACGTTTTTTGACGAATTAGTTGGAGATGTACCTTATTATTGTAAAATCATATAAAAATGAATTCACATATATTTCAAACTTTTGTATGTTAGTCCATTATATATTTTAAAAAGTATTTGAGTAATTTGACTAATTATAAGCCCTTATAATCCCACATAAGCCCATTTCAACTGCATTGGCCTTATGCAAACTTATAGCCTATAAAATTTTTCATAAACTTGTGTGATAAACGGAAACTATTTTATAAGCTATTAATTTTAAACGTTTAAACTCTATTGTCTGCACCCCAAACACAACTTAGGGGTGTTAGTTCCGTTATCGGGTTGTTAAATCCGGCAGTTTGATTAAATCTTTTGTGGCAAAATCGAAAACCGAATCAAATCGAATTCAAAGTATATTAAACAAAACCAATAATCAAATCTAAATTTGTTTCGATTTTCGAGTTCTTGCGGGTATAACCTGATTAATCAACACCCTCACATAGGTTAATCACGAGTTCAAACTCGACATGACCGTGACTGAATTTAACCAAAACCTCTGACCGATTACCGAAACCGTTCTGTCCCGATTCTTTCGTCGGATCCTGTCTAAAAAATCATAATGGTCGGTTGTAAGTATGACCGACGGAACCAAAATAGGATTGGTCGCTATTTTCATTTCTCAAGATCCGACCCTTTTTAAAAACCCAAAGGGCCCAACACATAAACATATAAACACATCATCAGCCATCATTCATCCATTCATCATTTCATCATCATCATCATCTTCTTCATCCCCAAATTAGGGCTCACAAAATCCCCAAATTTCAATAAAAAAACAAATGGATCCACAATACCAACAACACCAACAACAACAATGGATGAACCAACAACCACCACCAGTCCAATACACTTATAACAACAACACCCAACAACAACCACCACCTCAGCAGTACACGTCAGCACCACCAGCACCTCAACCAGCTTCTGCAGATGAGATCCGTACACTTTGGATTGGAGATCTGCAGTATTGGATGGATGAGCAATATCTTCTTACCTGTTTTGCTCAAACTGGAGAGGTCTAATTTTTATAAAATTTTCTTGATTTTTATAAAATTTGTTGGTTTTTTATATAATTTGTTGAATACCCTTTTGTTTATTTGCTATTATATTGCTGAATGTTGTAATCTTTTTGTATTAGGGTGTTTGTTTTAGCTTATTTTGTATGTTTTTAATTTGCTTAAGAGGGTGTAATATAATTTGTTGAATACCCTGTTGTTTATTTGCTGAAAGATTTAATCTTTTTTTAATATGGGGTGTTTGTTTTACCTTATTTTGTATGTTTTAACGAGCCGGAAAAAGGTTATGTTATAATCCAGAAAATAAGCACGTCAATTTTATCCCGAAAAAAGTTATGCAATTTTTGTTGGCTTTTATATAATTTGTTGAATACACTTTTGTTTATTTGTTGCAAGATTGCTTAAAGTTTTAATCTTTTTTTAATAGGGTGTTTGTTTTAGCTTATTTTTTGCGTTTTTAAGTCGTAGTTAGCACATAAATAAGCGAAAAAAAGTACCTAAAATAAGCTTGAAATAAATTTGTATCTCTAATTTTGCTTTATTTGTTGTTTTTTTATGTAATTTGTTGAATACCCTTTTGTTTATTTGCTGTTATATTGTAAAAGATTTAATCTTTTTATAAGGGTGTTTTTTTTAAGCCCTAGGATCTGTATTCCATCATTCCTAATCAAAAGTATACAAAATATAAACCAAGAAAGTCAAGAAAACCCTAAACTAGCCCTAGTTAAACACGTACTCCCATTTCTTCAATTCTAATCCGTTTTAACCCAAAAAAATTGCTAATTTTGCTAATTACGTTAATCAGACCTTTACAACCTATTTCATCATTCCTTAAATCATTTATACACAATGTACCTTGTTTAAAACCTTTGAAGAACCCGTCGAACCCAAAATAGACCCGGTTTGCTTCTATGACCATTTTAACCCCTCTAAATTGCTACCATGTGCAAATGACAACCCAAGAACTCTTCTAGAAACCTTCAAGAAGCTTATGCACCTGCTTAGACCATTCCTTGGTCAAATTTGAGAGCACATGGTCTCATGAATATTCTTGTTTCTTCCATCCTTACACATGGCATCAACTAAGGTATCCCAACACCTCCATTCTAGTTTCTAGACCTCCACAATCATAATCTAGACTTTAAAACATCCATCTACTAGCATAGTACACAAGTCCCATATCAGAAACCATAAGCTATCCTTAGCTTCCTTGTTCCATCTAATATGAAAATTTACCTATAAATAGGGACCTTATGTCTTCATTACAACTCGCACCACATCTCTTCTTTATCAAACCCATAAGGCAGCAATCCTTTTCACCCATATGATCCTAGGATCATTAAAGAAGTTCAAGAAGTGAAGCCTTAAAGAATTGAAGCCCCAGAGTAAAGATACAAGGCGTACGAGTGGAAATACAAAACCCGAAATGACCCATTTTCCACATTTTTGATCATTGAAGCTCAACCCAGGTTTGATTGTTTCTACTATCTGCTACAACAACCCTTAAATATTCATATGATCCTAAATATACTCTTGTTAAAGTTTCATAACTCAATTCATGCTCATTTTCCATTTTGATCCAAAATCGTACACCCGAAACCCTAATTTCGCGTTTTTCTTAAAACTAAATGTTATAATGGTTAAATATTGTTATAATATATCCTATAATGCTTAACTAATGTTAAAATAACTACTTTATTGATTAATGAAGGAATTTGAACATAAAAACCCATGCGTTTACCCGTTTTTTTAAACCCTAATAACCTGTTTTGCTTCATAGCTTATAAGCGAACATTATTTTAAACTTGTGTTGCATTAAACTTCATATTTTATTTGATTATAACTTATAAAATGCCTATTGAATGTTAAACTAAGCTTGTCATTGCAATTTGGACATGTTTTTGTAATTAAAATCCATGCAAGGGTAATATATCCTAACTATCCCTAAAAACTTATAACTAAAGGGGCCTGAATAGTCCATTTTATCAAGATATAACTATAGGGATCTATTATGTCACTTTTCAAAGTCCCAAGGTTTTACTTGTTAATCTTCAAAGTTGAAGACCAAAAAGTCCGTAAAAATGCAAACTCTAAGGATCTTATTTGCAATTTACTAGAACCGCCAGGTGTCTAAATGTAACATTTTGAAAAAGTATAAAATCATGTTTAAAACCTTACAAGACATAACTTTAATTAACGCTTCTCGTGCTTAACATTTCCAGATATTGATTAAAACACTTAAAACCGATTATATCATATCACAATACTAGGGAGCTTCATATTAAGGAGTTTCATCTTGGTATTACGTTCTGACTGAGTTGTTGGGTTTACGATTTAAAGTGCCCTAGCTCCTCAAATGTTTTACTGAATGACTTCTGAATTATGATAGCCCGAACAGTGATACAATAATTCCAAACTCTTCAATCAAACTCATAACTCTTAAACCAAAGTTCTAAAGTATAATCTTCCTAAGACTTGACCTATTCTACTCAGGTTGTGTGACGTGGTTGTTTACTATCATTTTACTATATCAACCTTCCCCGGTTTACAGATTGTGATAAAGGACGTCAGCTTTCATTTCAGATATTTATACATCTACCCTACCAGGTGAAGTTCATAACCTCGATTTTAACTTATTTACATGGTTTTAATAAACCTCGAGGGGAAACATGCTGTTACAACCTTTTACATACTCCGTTTATCTATAACAATGTGACTAGCTTTTCAAAAGACTTAATAAATCAGAACTCCATATTCAATCATTTGATACTTAATAAACCAGAGATACATGATATAAACCATGAATGCAAGTGTTTTTCTAAATGTATGCTATCCAGATATATTATTGCCTAAGTACCTTTCAGTGCCATTATTTCCATATCATGAATCAATAATTACTTGCATTGCGAGTGAACACGAATATTGTGGATAGATCTATTGGTGGTGACGGCACCCGTTGGTATACCGCATGCTGGTGTAGCCAAACGCATAATAATTGTCCTAATATTGTAACCTTGGCAAGTTAACTTTTCCACTGGACATCTTTCCGCATAACCAATATCACTACGGTGATTTCCTTGTTAATGTATTGATGTCATGAGCTTAGGTACAATAATAATGTTACCCTGATTTTCCATGATAATTGTATTCGTTGCAATTATTACCATTATAATAACCCGCATTCAACCATATGATAATATTCAACTGTTTTCCCATGATAATACTGTTCTCCATAATAATACTGATCTCCATGATAATTATCCTTGCAATGCCAATATTTCCATTACGATCACTTGTTTTTAACTATTACATTTCAAACCTATGAATTTCACTCAACCTTTGTGGTTGACTTTTTAGCATGTATATCTCAGGTAATGTAGCACGTTGCGGCACGAGTGGCATTGACTCAAAGATGGCTGAACTGTTATCATTCAAACATAATATTTTAGATTTTAGGACCTGCATTTTGTAAAAACTCTAATTATAATGAATGATAACTAAATTTTTCCAACAACATCTCTTTTAAAGTTGTTTTCTATGATTATGATTGTTGTATCCATGAAGTAATACCCCAAATTAGCTTCCGCTGCTATATTGTAAAAATGGGGTGTTACAGATTGGTATCAGAGCCATGGTTATAGAGAACAAGGATAAAACCTTAACTAATAACCACATTTTCTTTTTCAGCCATCAAGTCCAACTTGCCACTACAATTCTTGAAACAAGTAAAGAAATATACATATCTATTTATACTATTAAATAAATAACTTATGTTATTACAAACTAGGTTTATTATCAAAATGATTCTTCTCCCAATCTCTCTAGCTTCTGATATGAGGATGCTTTTTCCTCTATGAATATTCTTAACTATACTTCGGTCTCACCGGATTATTTCCCAGCTTCAGCGGGAAGCAGATCTTTTAACGTCTTTGAAGACTCTAAAGATAATATGATCTAACCAGTATTCTCATCTTTCTATAATAATCCTTATTTAAAGAACGTACAAACATTTTATGCTAAGGAATTACCTATTTCATCACCAGATCATATTACTCCACTAGCTATTTTGACTCCTTCTCCAGTATTACCACCATCACTACTATTTGATCCCCGATATTTCTTTGTTCCTGAAGAACTACTACCACCTAAGAAGCAAATCCATTCTCCATCTTCTTCCTCAACTACGTTATTTAATTCATCCCGACTTAAATTGTAATTTGTACGACACAACCTTCCTTTAGTTTATACTCCTATATTTGAAATAGGGAAATGTTCAGTTAATATGCATCTAAAACATCACGAAGAACAAATCGAAGATATCTTGAATTATTTAGACGAACTCTATCTTCACCACATTGAGAGAATGGAAGAAGGACGTATTAATGGTAACGAACTAAAGACTAAACTCAAGGAAATCCGTACTCAGATTATCAAACTTTAAAAGAAACGGTTAGGGCAAAAGGATAAGATTGCCTTTGCCCACTGCAGAATTTCTGATCTTGAACAAATCATTTAGAAAATCCAAGCTCATCACCAAACGAATCAAGAAGATCTTTAGGATGTCATCTACCAGATCAAAATCATCAAGCTATTTATAACTTTATCCTAACCACGGGATGTGTGGTATAAATAAAAACACTTGTCAAATCTTGACTATGTATAGTAAGAAGGCAAGTTATTTATAAAGGCAATCCCGTTTCGTATCTTATTGTATCCAACTTATCGCTCTTTCATCATCATTTCCACCAATTGCATCATTATCTCCGTCTTCATGAATCATACCATAACCCCTAAGTGCTTAAAATTCAAAAATAAGCATTTCTCTAAGCATTTTAAGCATCACATTTTCTTTAAAGTATTACCTTTTTAAACTTGTGATGTCATTCTTACTACATGTTCTCTTATGTTGATAGAATGCCTCCCAAAAGGACGTCAACATCCGAAACACCAGCCATAACTTTAGATGCCATCCGACAACTGATTGCTGATCTTACTACAGCCGTGGAAGCATAGACTGCTGCCATAAACTAGTGATAGAAATCCCAACTATCTTAGCAAAGAACTACCTACAGTAAAAACGGGAAACTACAAAGAGTTTATCAGCTGTCAACCTTTCTGCTTTAATGGTACAGAAGGAGCAGTAGGCCTTATTCGCTGGTTTGAACGAACTGAATCAGTATTCTCACGAAGCAGATGTGCTGAGGAAAATAAAGTAACATTTGCTACTGGTACTTTAACTGATGATGCCTTGTCCTGGTGGAATGCATATGCCCAGCCTATGGGAATAGAGCAAGCTAATCAAATCACCTGGACTGAGTTAAAAAGGCTTCTGACGAACAAGTATTGTCCTCGAACTGAGATCAAGAAAATGGAAGATGAATTTTATGGTCTAACTGTAAATGGAAGTGATCTCAAGACTTATATTAGAAGATTCCAAGAATTAGCATTCTTATGTCCAAACATGGTGCCAAATTCTGAGAAACTTATGGAAGCTTTCATCGGGGGACTGCCGCAAAGCATTGAAGGAAACGTTACTGCTTCAAAACCTCAGACTCTGGAAGAAGCCACCAACATAGCTCACAAGCTAATGGACCAAATAATAAAGCGTAATTCTGTGCAAGAAACCAATGATCACAAACGAAAGTTTGATGATAGAAGGAACACCACCAACAACAACAACTATTCCAATAATCATGACAAAGACAACTACCCCAATGATCGCAACAACAACAACCACTCCAACAATCACATTAACAAAAATAACTACCCAAATAATCGTACCAATAACAACCGCAACAATGATCACCATCCGCAGCAAAATGGAAGACATGAAAATACTGGAAACCGTGGATATAATGGACCTCATCCCCTTTGTAGGAAGTGTACTCTGCATCACACAGGACCGTGCACTGTTAAGTGTCAGAATTGCTACAAAGTAGGCCATCAGACTAGAAACTGTAGGAACTAAGAACTTCTGTTTCCAAACATCACTCTATCTCTCAACCAAATCTCGAGACATGTAACATAAGTATCAACTCCTTTTCATATGTAAAGTTCGTATGTAAAGTTATCTATGAAATAAAAGTAATAATTCCGTTACATCTTGTTATCTGGTGATATCAAAACTCGACATTGTTTGTCGATTCTATCATACTCAAACTCTAAATACTCTCCTCATACCTTTGCAACATAAATTTTCATCATCGATTATATGGGCGTCAGTACAATCAACATTGTCTAACCATTCATGATCATATCATTTTCTACATATTACCATATCATGTTTTTATGCTTAGGTAAGACGATTTATGATCATCTTATTGAAATGAATTAGGTCACTTCTTCATCTGAATAAGGAAATTATAAATCCCTGAACTATGAATTTATAAATGAACTATGAATTTATAAATTCTCAGTTACAAGGAGTTGAACGCTTCTTTTTGTAAGTGACAAGTTATAAATAAGTAGGCTTAAGTATATAACATACGTACAAACAAGTTTCTTTCAATCCGTTTGTACAAACAATCCCTTAATCATTTTCGTTATTACCTTCAATATCTATTCATTTCCAAATCTGTATCTCACGTGATTAGCAACTCTCTTACAAATTCATAATCATTCCTTGACATTACTCATTCCATGATCTCCGTATTCTAAAATTTTCTGTTATATTCTGCAACATAATAACAAGGAAACACACAAGAATCTATACAATGTCAAATGATTTCAATACCACTAGGTATGAAAATTTTGACAAAGACTTGTGATAGCATTCTTATTCGATGTTGACTTTTAAAGGTTAATGAATAACGATTCTTTACGATCACAGTAGCACAGCAGAAGCATGGTAGGCCCATAACCCACAGGTTTCGTAAATCAAAGTATTTCATCCACCCAGGTTCTATCAGGATCTGAAGAAATTCTATTGGCTGTCATCAAGAGGTGTAGTCTTGAAAATAAGTAGACGTGTGAAAGGAGGTAATTATAATTATGGTGTACAACATAATTATAAATGCATCACACACGTGAACTTGTGACCTTGATTAACCTAAATTCATACCCAGTACCTATCTCTAAACAATACCACTATAACTTTCAATTAAATCTCGGGACGAGATTTCTGTAAGGGGTGGAGACTATAACAACCCAAGAATTTTCATCAAATGCAAAACCTATTTTACTATTATCACAATTGTACGGGGAAATTTTTCGCTTTATTACATTACTTATATATCTCAGTATGTCATAACTAAAGTAGACGAGCTCACGCAACCTATCTATGACCATCCTATCTTCATATATGTCAAGCAAACATCATAACATGTCAATTCAATATCATCATATCCCTTTTTTATTCCTATAATGTACTATTCGCAACGTTATATCTAAACGGGCTTTAAACCGTTATCGTATACCTCTAAACCCTAATTCCATAAAAGATTAATATATAAAGTAAATGTACAAGCTACTAAAGCATATGTACAAGTATCATAACATCTCATATGAATATACATTCTATCCAAAGAAAGGTACAAGGGACCTTAAAAGCTAATATAACATGGTCCTTAAGCTGATCTCTAAAATAGCCATTTTTAAACCACATATAATAACCTCCGTGTTTCCATTCCAATTTCTCACCACAACTTGTGTACAAGCTACAATATCATATCTACTACAATGCGTAAACCCTAATTATTCTATTCATAAGGCCTACAATCACAACATATATCACTCTTACACTCAAAACACTAATTCAAAAGTCAGAAACCCTAAAACACCAGCTAAATACTGACACCAAAAATGACAGCCGTTTCTTTCTTTCTATCTTCTTTCTTTCTCTTTCTCTTCCTCTTTCATCTTTTCTTCATTTAATCTATTTTAAACCCTTAACCAACACTCAAAATAAGTTGCAAGACTAACTTATTTTATAATCATCTCAATCGTAATCTCGAGATCCATTATTCATACATACTTCATCATCTTATATAATTTGTAACGTAAAACGAATTCCGATAAACAAACCCTAAATTTACCTAAATGTTATTGTGCACTAAAAGTAACATGTAAACCCCCCGTTTACTACCCTCCATTTTCTGACCATCTCATTTTCCCTCAGAAAGCAAACCAAGAGTCAATTGTAAACTCCACCATAAATTAGTTTACAAACCTTTAATATTAATTTATTAATACCGATATATATTTATTTTTATCCTTCAGTATCCCATGTCCTTTGCACGTCAACAATGTACGAGAAATTAAACAAAACTAGAAAAAACCAACCCTAAAAAAAAAGAGCGAAAAAGAAAAGCCTTATAATGAAACCCCTAATATTCCACCAAATCCAACATTCCAAGCTTATATGCTAATACGGCTTATTCTTTCAACATCAAAACCCATCTTACCTAAAACCAACGATCAAGACTTCATTGATTAATACTATTATTTAAGCCCTAATGATCCTGTTATTCCATCATTCTTAATCAAAATAATACAAAATAAAACCTAAGAAAGTCAAGAAAAACCCTCAACGTGCCCTATATCAAACCCGTGACCTCATTTCTTCAATTCTAATCCATTTTAACCCAAACCAATTGCTAATCTTTGTTAACCTTTCCTATATCAGACCCTGGATATATATATTAACTATCCTTAATCATTTATACATGAAATAAAGACTTGAAAACTTATGAAACCCTAGTCGAACCCCAAAATAGCCCGTACCCTTTCACCATCACTTTTGAACCATTTCAAACCATTCCAAGTGCAAACAACTTCCATGAACCCCTTCTAGAAACCCTTAATCAGCTTACCCACCTGCTCTTACCTTTCCATGGCCAAAATTGAAGACACATGATGGCCTTGTTGTCCATCTTCTAGCCGTGACACCCAAACACCCCAAAAACACTTCCACCACTTCAATCTACTATCCTAGACCCTCATACTCACACCATAGCTTCAACACATCACCTAATAGACCCTCCACACGTCCATGAATAGATCCTAAGTGTTCCTTAACTCCTTTGCCTTCAAACTACTATAAATAGGAACCTAAATCATTCATTTTTCTTCATCCCCCACTTCCTCCTCTATAACCCTTCATAGAAGCAATCCTTTACTAAAATAGATCCTAAGTGATCTTAAGAAGTCTCAAGTATATAAAGGAAGCAAAATAAACCAAGAAACGAAGCCCAGGAGTCGTTATTCTAGGCGTACAAAGCCGAAAGTCCCGATTCTGACCCGTTTCCAAGCTATAAGCTCAACAGTTCTCTAAGCTTATGTTCCTTGATTTCATAATTTCATAATTTTCATTATGAAATCTTGTTAAAATCATAATATAAAAGCTTTGATTCAAAAAACCAGTGTTATGCCTTTTTGATCCAAAATCGTAACAACACCGAAACCTTAATTCTGTTTTTTACTAAACTAGAGACTAAACTTGTAAACAATGTTATAAACTATCCTAATAAGCTTATATAATGATAAATAAGTGCCTTTGCTAAGTCATGAAATAATTTTAATCGTAAAACACCTCGCGTTTTTCATTTTAAAACCGCTAATTTGACCCGTTTTACTTCCCTACTTAACGAATAGTTTAAATTAACACTTGTGTTGAAGTTAAAAACTTCATATTTTAGTTTATTATAACTTATAAATGTCTATTGAAATGTTAGAATAAGCTTGCATGGCAATTTGGACATGATTTGTAATTATAATCCATGCAAGGGGTATATATCGTAAATTTCAGAAACTTATAACTAAAAGGACTAAAAGTGTCATTTTATCAAAGTTATAACTATAGGGGTCTATTATGTCACTTTTAAAATTGCAAGGTTTACTTGGTATATCTTCAAAGTTTGAAAGGACCAAAGTCGTAAAAATGCAAACCCTAGGGGTCTACTTGCAATTTTCCAAACCCCAGGGTCTAAAATGTAACATTTTGAAAAGTATAAAAACACATTCAAAACATTACCAGACATAACTTTAATTAACGTTTTAATGTCTTAACATTCCATTATAATGAAATAAAACTGCTTAAACCGATCATCAGAAGCTATATTGTACAACAATACTAGGGGAGCTTCATATTAAGAGTTTCATCTGGTATTATTACGTTCTGACTGAGATGTTGGGTTTTTCCGATTTAAAAGTCCCATATCTCCACAAAACGTTTACTGAATGACTCTGAATTATGATTGCCGGCCCGAACAGGTGATACAATAATTCCAAACTCTTCAATCAAACTCATGAACTCTAAAACCACAGTTCAAAGTAACGCATCTTCCTAAGACTTGACATATTCTACTCAGGTTGTGTGGCATGGTTGTTTACTATCATTTTGATATATCAACTATCCCCGTTAAGATTGTGATAAGGTCGTCAGCTTTCTTTTTGGAATATATATTACATCTACCTATCAGGTGAAGTTCCTAACCTCGCCTTTACTTATTTACATAATTTCATAAACCCGCGAGGGGGATACATGCTTATTACAAACTCTTTTACATACTTATTTATAACAATGTGATTGTTTTTCAATGACTTAGTAGTTCATAAAAATCAGCTCATCGGAATAACCTATTCAGGGTTGACCCAGAACCCCACCCCCACGCCCCGCAGCCATCTATCGTTCCTAAAAGGCCTATAAACAGAGGTGATGCTTAAGTGTAATGCAGGTCGAAAAAGAGGGATAATAAAAGAGCAATTTGGGGAGGGTCGGGAAGAAAAGATGAAATCTGGAACAATCCGCGACCAAGAATTTAATCTCTTTAATGCTTTCATAAACCCGTAAGGGGGATACATGCTATAAATAACGAATACAAATGTTTTACCAGACTATATGCTAATCTGATGTATCATTACAATCAATGTCTAATTTATAAATCCTACAAGTCATTAAATTTGACTTTAAGTCGTTAAATTGACTATGGATATTAATCTGTTAGTATCATAGATCCTACAAGTCCTTAAATTTGACTTCGAGTCGTTAAATTGACTATGGATATTAATGTGTTAGTTTCATAAATCCTACAAGTCGTTAAATTTGAGACTGTACCTTGACTTCGCGTCGTTAAATTTGACTGTTTGGGATAACAATGTTAGCGTAATATGAATCCTTCAAGTAATTAAATTTGACTTTTCGCGTCTTAAAATTGAGTTTAGAAGAATGTTAATATGTTGAAATATGAGCTCTTCGAGTCTATAAATTGACTTTATGGAGGTTAATATGTTGAATATATGAGCTCTTCCCTTCTAGTCGTTAAATATATTACTTTGGTATAATTAATGTGTAGATACCAACAAGACCAAACTAGAACCAAATCACGCAACAATGGGATAATACATTATAACAATTATTCGGGGTAAATACTAACAACGACCCAAGAACAATAACCATAACCATTTTTCTTCTCCAATAATAATTGTGTTTGTTAAATTATTAAACTAAGACTTGTATTCAAACTGTTAATATTAATCAAACCTATGAAATTTCACCTCAAATCAAACCATTGTGTGACTTTTTTAATAGCATGGTTTATCTCAGGTAATTGAGCAAGTTGCGGCACGGAGTGGCATTGGATCGAAGATGGCTGAACTGTTATCATTCATATTTTATGTTTCTAGATTTTGGGACCTGCCTTTGTAAAACTCTGATTTGAAATTAATGATAACATATCTTTTGAATAAACGTCTCTTTAGGTCGTTTTCTATGATTATGATTGTTGTATCCATGAAGTAATACCCCAGATTAGCTTCCGCTGCTATATTGTATAAATGAGGGTGTTACATGAACTTTGCCATCTAGTGAACTTCTAACTTTTGAACCGACATGCTCATACCTTTCTTGATATGTTAACTTGGAAAACTTTAATTATGCATTTTTCTTGAGGTTCTTTAACTTTAACGCTTTGTCTCTTCAAGTAGGACGTATAGTATCAAAGTAGCGGAAGTCTTGAAACATGTACTTAAGCTTTCATGATGTCTTTATTAATTATGCATCTTTCTTGAGGTTCTTTAACTTTAACGCTTTTGTCGGTCGGGTATGAGCATGTGGTTATGAATCATAACTCATCAGGGATCAGCTGCACCAATCGTCGGGAGTACCTGCAGGTTTTGGTTAGTGATTAAACATAGATAGAGACGAAGTGTCCTTGTTACTTCAATCGAATATAGTTGCAATAACCATGATTTCCCGTTGATCTGTATAAATACTGCCTGTGATCAGGTATAATTCTAAAGAATCTCCTTGACAGGGTTTCGCAGCTACACTAGCCGTTCTCATTACCAGAGCGTCTAAAAGCAGATAACATGGTATGAGTGAACCAGCAAGACGAAGTCTCACCAATTGAAATAGAAAAATCGATTGGAAAATCAAATCACGTGTTCACTTTGCCAAAATTGTTTTTTGTGACACATCGAGAGTGTTAATCATTTCAAAAATTCATCGTCAATCGTCAATTCATTTCCTGGAACAAGTTTGATTCATATAGAATCGCACCATCGTTTCTTTCCAGTTGTCACAAGCTTGATTCGTATAAATCAACACAAGTAAACAGTCACCTACCAAGAGCTTGTTTGATGTTGGCTCAAGCAGGATTTCTATCTTCACTATGATTACTTGAGTAACACTTTGATGTTCTAGCAAAATCACAAGGATAATGCGTAGGACTCTTTATATATTTCTCGTTATTCACATTGTGTGAGATAGCAGGCATAATTTTAACAAGTGTCCTAATAAGATTTATGGATGATCTCTTTTGGATCTAGACTTAATAGTGAACTTTGGTTTTAGTGATTAGAGGCTGGAGCAGACTGCCACCTTTTCAATACCAACTTACTCGGAGTGAGAAAGTTGAGGAGTAAGAAAGTTGATAGAAATGCGTGTAATCTCCGTGAGAAATGAAACAGAAATCTTTTGAGAGATTCTGAGTGGCTAAAGAGGGTTGTGCATTGCATCACTGGGTCCATAATGTTAGTCTTCAATGTCAGCAATCATCTTTGTGATTCTTGACAGCAAATGTATTGACACGGTTTTTGTCTAAGTGAAAGGAGGGCTTCTTTCTTTTCACTCTTTATCTTAACTTTTCTTTTTAATTCTTCAACCTCTTCAGCGCTTACCGAGACTTCATAACTAGTACCTTGTTAGGTTTGTTCCAGTACTAGCTCCATCTCAGTCGGCACTCTTCCTTTGTTCTTACTTTTACTATTTTTTTTCATACCTAAGGACTACTACACTATCTAGTGGAATATCCTTGGGTAGATCCCTCTGGTTCTGGCTAGATCATGGGAATGGATACCTAAACTTAACCACCTTATAACTTCAATGCAGTAATATAAATGGTCGGTCTTTGGTACTTCCACATTTCAGCCATCACTTAACCATTTGCTCTCCCTTCATATGTGCATCGATTCTTCGAAAGAGTTTAGCACATATGTGGGAAAACGTACACTTGAGATCATAAAAATTACATTATTTGCCATATATTTTAATCACATTTTCTCCCTTTATCAAAAATGTCAAATCTTTTGATATTTTGGATATCAATTGATTCAAATATTCATGGTTTCGGGAAAAAGATATCCAATTATTAACAAGCCGATAATTGGAACATCTTAATGCTCCCCCTCAAATTATGAGGGAATTATATGGTGTTTGAGTATGATAATTTGAAAAAACGGAAACGCATCTTGGTTCCTAACCAAAGGTTCCTGGTGAGCAAGAAGATAAGACAACTGGTACAGATGAAGGAACTGGTACTAAACTAGGGGTTCCCGATGTGCCTAAATATTTATCTAAGAGTGAAAATGAATCTTGGGGAGATAGTGGTGATGATGAAAGCAATGATGATAACAGTGATGAAGTAACCAAGGATGATAATGAAGATGATGTTGAAAGTGATGCTGATGATGACAAAGAAGCAAGTGACAATGAAAAGATGGATTCTAATAAAGATGAGAATCCTAATCTCAATCAGAATGATGATGAAGAAGAAGAACATGAATAAGAGTATGTACGTACTCCTGATATCGTTGAATTCACTAATGATGATGAAGAGTATGAGGAATTGTACAAGGATGTAAACGTAAGGTTGCAAGCAACAAAGCATGAAGAAGAAGGGAAACGAGATGAAGAGATGACTGATGCTGGTCGTGATGAAGGCACCTAATAGACCACAGATGAACAAGTTAAGGATGATGAACATGTAATTCTTACAACTGTTCCTGACACACAAAAGACTGAAGTTCTATTGCAAAGTTTGTCTGTTTCATCCGACTTTGCAAATCAATTTCTGAACTTGGATAACTTTCCGCCAACAAACAGTGAAGTCTTTTCTATGATGAATGTCAAGGTTCGTCATAAAGAACCAAGTACTCAGACTCCACCTCTTCTCAACATATCGGTCACGGTAATCCCAAAAACTTCATCTGCAGCTGGATCAACCGTTCCTACGACAATTCCACCCATCACTCCTTTTCAACAACAATCACCACCAACACCAACTCCTACACCAACAACTGCAACAACTGTAACCTTAATTCCTGTTCTTCCAGATTTTTCATCCATGTTTGGATTCGATCAAAGAGTTTCTACCTTGGAAAAGAACTTTCTCAACTCAAACAAGTTGACTATTCTGCACAACTACTCGAAATGATAAAGTCACAAATTCCTGCATTGGTGGATGCTCAACTTAGCACAAGACTTGAAGATTCTATTAAGAAGTCTTTCAGGTCATACACTACAGAATTTGAAAAGAAGGCTAAAGATGAAAGGAAGAGATACATAGATCTTGTTGAGAAGTCTGTGAAAGAGATCATAAAAGATGAAGTCAAGAGTCAACTTCCTGAAATCCTACCAAAGGAAGTATCTGACTACGCCACTCCTGTGATTCAAAGCTCCATTATTGAATCACTTAAGAATATCGTCTTGGCTAAATCTTCTTCTCAACCCAAATCAACATACGAGGCAGCTGCATCACTCACTGAGTTTGAATTGAAGAAGATCCTTTTGGACAAGATTCAGAAAAGTAAATCGTATCGAGGCGCTCAAGAATTCGTTAAAGACCGAGAAGACAAAGACAAAGATAAAGACCCTCCAGCTGGATCAGACCAAAGGTTAAAAAAGCAGAAGATGAGCAAGGATGCTGAACCATCAAGAGGATCTAAATCCAAAGAATCAAAGTTAAGCTCTTCCAAGGGCTCCAAGTCTCAGTCAAAATCATTTGGCGTGTCTTTAAGATGATGACCGGGTTGCTATCTGAAATAATAGCAAGCCATTTTTGGCATGTTTTGAAAACTTTTGAACTTCTGCTCGAACTTCATTTACAGCCTCGTATCATTATTAAATGAACATTTTTAAGACCATAAATGTTATCAATTTTTAGAAGACATGCCATTATTACCTCTTTTTATATTTTTCTTATTTTTTAAATTTTTTTTCTTTGGTTTTAAGATTTTATATTTTTTTGGTATTTTTGATTTATAAAGGTTTTTTATAAAAATGAAAAATCTGTTTGGTGTTTTGCCTGGTTTTTGTAAATAAAAAAACATAATTATATACAGGATATTGAATAGGTACCAACACCACTATTCTTCAGCTCATCTGCCAATTTATTTCAGGTCTTTGGCGTAGAGGAAACTTCGCATTCCCACATCTTGTTGATAAGAAATTCAATTCTTTCTCTGCCAAGGGCTTTAGTGAAGATGTCCCCTACTGATACTAATTCGTATTGACAAAGTAAAGCTTCTACTACTACTCGTTCTCAAACTTGCCTTTTATGAAAGTGAAAGTCTGAATGACAATATGACCTTATCGAGGAAAGTTGAACATTGTGGCAGTCATAAGGCAATACGCCTTTTGTTATCACAGTACATTGGAATTTTATTGAATCCACGTCCATAGTCGGTAAGTTGTGATCTCATCCAAAGGACTTGAGCACAACAGCCAGAAAAGGCTATATATTCAGCTTTCATACTGGATTTCGCACGCTTTTTTTAGCCGCTTTTAGATACACCACTAACCAGCTTGTCCCCTCCTAATAATTGCAATACTTCCAGATGTACTAGACTCGTTAGTAATCTGGCAACCCACATAATCAGCGTTCTGCATAAAGCTGTTAGAGCATTAAAGAATCCTTGTATACATAGAGTCCCTTATTAACGGTTCTATTTAGGTATTTAAAGATTCTTTTTACAGCATGTAAGTGCTTTTCGGTAGGCTTTGCCTGATACCGGGCACATATGCAGACAACAAATGTTAGGTCTGGTCTACTGGCTGTTAGATACATAAGGGTGCCAATTATTCTACGATAGTGTGTAGGGTCAACGGATTTCCCTTGTGTATCTTCATCCAGTTTGGATTTCTCTACCATGGGAGTATCCACGGGGTCACTAGATTCCATACATATTTTTTCAAAGAATCTTCATACAGTGAATGCGATCAATATTTAGACTGGTTTATAAAGATGCCTTTGGGACTTTATGAAATCTGTAGTCCTAGAAAAAATGATATTTTGCCCATCATCGACATCTTAAACTTTGAACACATTATTTTTGAAAATTGGTCACATAGTTCAAGTGTAGTAGACGCAAAGATTAAATCTTCAACATAGATTTGTACCAGGAGAATATCTTTGTCCTGTCTACTGATGGAACAATGTGGGATCCACGGTTTCTTTAGAGAATTCCTAAGAGAGTAGAAACTTCGACAATAGATCATACCACGCGCGAGGAGCTTGTTTCAACCCATAGAGAGCCTTCTTAAGCTTGTACACATGATTCAGATTGTCTTGATCCACAAACCCATCCGGTTGGCTGACATAAACTTCTTTGCGCAGAATGCCATTCAAGAATGTTGTCTTAACATCCATTTGGTAGACGATCATATTCATGTGAGCAGCATATGCGAGGAAAATTCAAATAGCATCAAGTCTAGCCACTGGAGCAAAAGGATTCCCTCAGCAATCAAATTCCCTCTTCTTGACGGTAACCACGAGCAACAACAAGCCTTGTTTTTTAGAATACCTCCTAATTCATCAAGTTTCACCTTGTAGATCCATTTTAAAGTAATAACCATCACTTTATCTGGACGAGGAACGAGTTCCCAGACTTCAAGACGTTCAAATTCATTAAGCTCCTCTTGCATTGCTTCAATCCAACATGCATAGTAATGATCTTTAAGTTTCTTTGGTTTAATTGATGTGCAGAAAGGCATCGTAGTAACAAAATAAGGCTTGTTCATGGAGTTGGAGTCTTGTGGAAACAAGTCTTTCGAGTTCACCAATGATGTTGTCTAAAGGATGATCCTTGGTCCATTTGGTAACGTGTTCTAAGTTAGGAGCAGCAGTGTGCACAATGGTGGGAATAACGTCCGAAGAAGACATAGCTCGAAACGTTCTTCTGGAAATTTGAATGCCAAAGAATGAACGTTATTGTCATGTGTGCAACATCTAAAAGTCCAGTGAATTTCTTCTTCAACATCGTAGAAATGACAGGGGGAGGAGAGTAAATTTCGGTGTTGTTTGTGAGTTTACTAGTTGAAGGTGCATATCTTGGCAAACAGATTTTTGAGAAAGGTGAACCGGTTGATGCAGCGGGTTTTGGAGTTACTACTTCAGCAATTAGAGCAATGATTTCAGGTGCTGGACGATCAACACTTGATGGAGGGTTTAGTAATTCATCAAACAGTGGTTGAAACAAAAAATCCCAATTAGTTCTTGAAGGTGGTACAAACGGTGTTGAAGGAGGAGGGTTTAGCACAGTCCGAACTTATTGGTGTCGGATCATTTTATTGAAGTGAGGGTTCTAAACTGCTGTGTATCAGAAAGCCATCGTTGACCACTTTATCAAAATCTAACATGAATTGGTTTCCTATGAATTCGTTTGGTATATCGGGTTGGTAAATTGCAATTGCTTTCTTTCTTTGTGGGTGCATAGCCAATGAAAATACCAATATCAGCTTTCGGTTGTAACTTTCCCAAGTTCTCGCTATCATTATTTGGATAACAAAGTGAACCAAATACATGGAAGAATAATAAGTCAGGAAGTTTGTCATGTAAAAGCTCATATGTGTTTTGTCGTGTGATGAAGGACGTATGATGGAACGAATTTGGGTATAACATACGGTAAGCCAGCTTCTGCCCTTAAGAAAAACGGAGCATTATGCATAAAATCAACATTGTGGCGGGCAGCTTTTCAATAGCTACAATTACATCTTTAAACGACACCATTTTGCTGTGGAGAGCGAGCAACAAATGTTTCATGAGAGATGCCAACCTTCTCATAATATTCACTCAAAGTTTGATTAACAAATTCGGTTCCATTATCTGTTCTGATTTGTTGGACAGGTACTTTAAGTCGCACTTGGATCATCTTGAGAAACTTGAATAATGAAATCCTGGAGCTTCATCTTATGACCTTAACACTTTACTTTAAACCCATGTAAAACGAAGTAATCACGACAATGACGATGATGTACTTCTTTTCATTAACACTTGCAACACGCATTGGTCCACAAAGATCCATGTGCAAGAGATATAGTTTTTTCATGGTGGTGTCCTAGATTTTTGGATCTGGGTTTTTTCTCTCTGGCTTTTACCTATTGCATAAGCAGAACACAGATGGTCCTTTTCAAATTTAAGCTTAGGGAGACTTCGAACAAGACCGTGTCTAGCTAAATGGTTGAGTGCACCAAAGTTCAGATGAGACAGACGTCGGTGCCATAGCCAGAACTTAGTCTTTGAGGCCTTTGACATGAGACATAAATGAAGAGGACGCCATCATATCTTCAAGAGACAGAGTATACAGATTGTTGCATCGAGATCTAGTCAATAGATCAACACCTTCTAGATTACGAATGAAGCAGGTGTGTTGACGAAAAGCAACTTCAAGGTTCGAATCACAGAATTGCACAACGGAGAATAAGTTGTGTCCAAGTCCTTCTAACGTATAAATACCCTAGAGTCGTAACAATCCCAACTATAATCACCATATCCCAATATCTTTGCCACGTGATCGTTTCTGATTTTTACATTACCCAAAAATTTATTGACGAAATTGGTAAGCTGAGAGCGATCTCCGGTCATGTGCTTGGAGCAGCTAGAGTCTAAATACCAGAGAACAATTTGGACGACCTGCATTCGTCAAGAGAGGAAGATGGAACATCAAAAACTATGGATCCCCAAGATTTACTGGGTTACTTTTTGTTAGCAGATATAGATTTAATAATCTTAAGTTTGCTAAGGAGAACATTAGTTATAAATTTCCTAGGTTTCCTTAAGTAAACTAATGTTACTACAGGCTTAGGTGTATCACTTTCTAGAGCAGTTGGTTTCCTAAGGGGCAAGTTATGGTAATCCTAGTTAAAGGGCACGCATTTCCTACTATAGTAAAGGTCCGACCAGTAGGTCTCCAAGTGTATCTAATATTTGTAAACACCTTTCCTGTTGGTTTCCAAACTTTTCTCTTTGAACTTTTCTTAACAGATTTAGATTTATCACGAGCATTCACGTCATTGAATAAAAATCAAGAACACCTACAAATCATGATTAACAAAAGCATGGCAACCATTACACTTAACACTTAGAAGTTTAAGAAATCGCATTAAGCATTGGCATGATGCACATTTGCATTCCCGCTAGGTTCCACAACACAATTCCTTTATTTTTCAAACTATATTTATACTCGTCCTAGAGTGGGGCTTCCTATACTTTATTCTTCTGATACTACTTGGTGATTGCAGAATCTTATCTTTCTTTGTATTGCCTGAAGGCTGTGATCCGCTAGTACTAGTATACGATTTTACTCCTGTAGAAGAAAACATGGGTTTGTTAGAAACTAGGTTTGATGAAGAATCTGTTTTTGTGTTTGTGTTTCCTGAGGATGTGACGGGCTTGGTGAATCTAACTCTTTTGTCCTTGTTCTTTTGGGTCACATCCACAAATTTATCACTTGAATTGTTGATGATAGGGCATGTTTGTCTGATTATTATAAGCAATTCCTGAATTCGTTTGGTATACTTACACGCAGAGTCTAAGGAATTATTTAAAGGATTTTGTGATTTTCCTTGTTCCACTATTTCCTTAAGAATCGCAGCTTCTTCCTGAGTGTGCTTAAGGTAGTTAAAGTGAGCTGACCTATTGTTCAACAATCTAGGGTTTATAGGTTTCACATCAATCTTAAGCATTTCTAGAACAATAGTGTGTTTGGTAACAACATTATTAGCTAAATCTTTTCTTTTAAGTTTCCTTAATTCATCCTTGAGAGCTGTAATGACCAAACCTTTTTCCTGAAGACTTACATTTAAATCAAAGATTTCCATAGACTTTTGATTGACTTGATTAATTAAAGCATCACATTGTTCTTTTGATCGAATACGTGTTGGTTTAATCGAGTCATAAAGTTGTTTATAGGTCTGTTTCAAATGTTCATTCTCAGCAATAAGTTTTGACACCCTATGATCCAATTCAATATTTATCGTTTCAATCTCTTCTATGTCCTTCTTGACCTTATCTTCATTCATATTTCCACTTAAAGATTTAATTCTCTCTTTCAACTTCTTTATTACCGTGTCTTTCTCTTGGGACTGAGCTTTCAATTCATTTAATTCAAAATATTGATCAAAATTTGGAGCACTTTGATTTGAAACAGAATTGTCCCTTTGAAAAATTTCCTGATTAAGTTGAGTATCAACTTCTAAAGAGATGCAATGTTTTTCAAGAGTGGTATAACTTCTGAACAGTTTATCGTAAGTCTCTTTTTCAATAAAATCCTTTTTGTTGAGAAGCTCAGTCTCAAGTTTGAGACACTTTTCACATTCATAGCACCATTCACAAAGCATTATCCCACAAAGTATTACAAATTATGTTTCAACTATATCCTTTGTTAATGTACTTGTTCCCCAGGGGAGTCGTTCATTTTCATTTAAAACTTGATTCATTTTAACTTTAAATATTTTTGACTCTAAACGATGTTGTTCCATAGCATGTTCCATGATGAAAGACATTTTGGACTCAGAAAGTTCATCAATCAAATATTGATCGAATGTATTGAATAAGTCCTTTAGTGCTTTTACAAATGGAATAATTTCATCCCTAAAACAAGTTTTGTGTGTTCAAACCCCCACGAGCCCTCAGTGATAGCTGTGGCCGTGGTTCTTTTTTTGACAACCACGTCAAAACTAGCAAGATGGTATTTAAGTTTCTTCAAACTCGTATTTACCATGCTGACTTTAGGAAGTTCTTTCAGAACCTCAACTTTGGTGGGTCTACAAGAAGGACCAAAGGATCTGAAGAATTCATAAATGCTTAAGACCAAAAGGCTTGTTCAGCAGATAATTCAGTTTGTGGAACAAATCATTTTTCAAAATCTTGAGAAAGTTGGTTGAGAACAGCATAATCAACTGGTGTGGTATTAACTTTCTTTTCTAAAACCATTGGATCTTGTTGTTTTAAAAGCATTTTTGAACGACTCTCTCAGCAAGCATTAGTCTCTTCGGATTAAGAATTCACAATAGCACATAGAGGTTCTTAATGACATTACCATCATAAAGCTTTGGTTCCAACTGCTGAGCTTTCTTCAGATAGAAAGGATTTTGAAAACCTAGAGCTTGCTTAGTGGTATGATCATAGAAAAACAAAGTAATTATGTCAACGTATAACAGTTTGGTGCGGATTTGCTCTACTTTAATAAACAATATTATCTGCTGTTGATCTTCTTTTCTAAAGCAAACTCTCTATTCAATATTTCTAGATTCTTCTTCATAAAATAATTTTTGAGAAGATTAACTCGTAGTCATAAAGATTCCTTTATATTTTTAAATGATCCGACAAAGAGTTTGTTTACGACGTCAAATCACGATAGACTGTTTTACATGAATCTGAAACGTTATCTTTACTTTTTAATCAAGTCAACATGTTGGCCTTCTTTTAAAACTTTAACTTGTTCTTTATATCTTTCAAGCTCAGCAGTTAAAGTATCATTGACACTTTATATTGTCCGATTATCATAGTGTAATTAATTACTTGGGTTTTAAGGTTGTTAGTTGTTCAATCACAGATAATATCAGTGCATCTTGTTGTGTAGATGAGTTAGAATTCTGAACAGCTGCCTGTTGTGATTCTGTCACATACTGAGAATAAGGAATGATATTGCTATCACTGGTTATTTCAGTCTCTGAATGGTTCACAACACTCGACTATTCAGAAGACGACATCACCTGCACACCTTGATTAATCATATTGTTATCCACATTATCAGGATTGTGTACCTCAGCGAGAGTATCTGAACCATAATGAGATAAATTCTCCATGAGAGCAACTTTGGCAGTATTGAGTTCATCATAATCAGAGTCATATGCATCCAAATCATCAGCTTGATAAGCAACATTGTGAGTAATGACAGTTTGTGTGGCTTGACCTTCTGCAGTTCCTGGATCTGCCAAAAATGCTAGTTCTTCCTCATGTAGAATTTGACCATTTGCTTGAGCTTGTACCAGCAACACTTTATCTTTAAACTACGAATCATCTTGTTTCCTTTTAGATTTAGTGCACTGTTTGGACATGTATCCTTCCCCTTTGCAGTTGTAATGAATAACAGTCATTTGTTTCCCAGAATTGCTTCCACTTGCTCCTGGAGTGTAGGTTCTAGTGGTATCCGTAGCAAAAGAAATTTGTCTCCCTTGTTCTGGTTGTAAAGTTACTCTTCCATCATTAATGGTAGCTTGTTGCCTAAGGTTTGACGAATTCCTCAGCTGGTTATTGGTAGTAGGATAGCGAGATGTGAGGACAGCTGACAAGAATGACATCATATGGTTGATGGCATCAATGGGATTGTCACCTTGCTTAAACACTGGAACAATTAGACCCGGGTCTAGTTGGAGAAATTCAGGTTGTTGTGGTTGTTGGTTGACTGTAGAAGCATATTCCAATTGGGGGATGGTTGGTTGTGAAGAATAAACATTATGGTAAATTAATGATTGATAATCATTGGATGGATAAGTGATTGAAAGAGGTGTTGATGGTTGATTGGTTAAGTATTGTTGAGACTGATAAGGTGATCCATACTGTGGAGATTAATATAGTGAAACTTATGGTTGAAATTAAGAGTTTTGGTATGAGTTCTGATGAGTTTGATAAGGAGACTGGGTCATCTGATGGGTTGCAACCAAAGTAAGCGGATCTGAGTTGCGTTTATGCATTAAAAGAACTTCATTTGCATGAAATTCGTGTTGTCCCAACTAAGCATGAAGCTGATCAATATTAGTTGTGTGCAAGTCCCGAACCAGTTTGACATCGGTCACAAATTTGCTCCACTTAGGAGGAAGGGTATTCAAAAACTTGGTGTTCACTTGAAATTGTTCTAGTTTCACATTGTAGATGTTCATGTCATTGAGTAGTAGTGAAAATCTCAAGTAAAAATCACGTAGTGTTTCCCCTTCTTATAAGCAAACTTATCGAATTCATCATATAGTTTACACTCTCTTTCCTGTTTCGTCAATGAAGTTCCTTGCATGAGAAGTTGAATTCTTTCCTAAAGTTCCTTGGCGATTCGATGATTGCTAACAAGTGCATATTCCTCTGGTGGTAATCCATGGAGAATGATATTTGTTGCTTTGACATCACAATCAGCTTGAATTGCATCTGCTGGAGTCAATTCAGAGTACTTTCTTGGCCTAGTCACACCATTTTCCTCAATTGTAGGCCAGATGAATGGACCATTGTCAACAGATTCAAGGATCATTCGTCCATTTTGTCTATTCATCATGTATAGCGTCATTATGCTTTTCCAAGAATCATACATATCCTTTTCCAACATAGGTGGACGATTGTCAGCACCCAAAAGAATCGCTTTGTCAGCAAGAGTCGTCATTGAGAAATTCATCATTTTAATTAAAAGCGTTACGGATAACGCGAATACTCGAGTTGAAATCCAATTTTATTTCGGACAAGACGAAACCGGTTCACAAAATGAATAACAGATATTTTATTAAATGTTATAAAATATTTATGAAATATTATCAAGCGAATACTCATTTTTATCGGAAAAATGATTTGAAAAACAATGGCGCAAGTTTCGAGAGTTGAATCATCCGTTAAGTCCTTCAAACGAGTCCCGAACCGATATTTATCGAAGTTTTACTAAAGAGTTACAAAACGAACCCTGGACTATGTAAACTTGTCATTTGCTTTTAAGAGTTTTATATAAATAAAATTTTTATATAACAAAATTTCATTTCCATCTAAAATATACACACACACATATTATATAACTCTCTCTTCTCTCCCCTTTTATCCGGCCACCGCCCCACCACCATCTCCGGCGACCGCCGCCGGCCACCACCGGCCGCCGCCGGAAAACTTTTCCGGCGGGCTTTTCCGGCCAACACCAAAAATACTCCCCACAACCGGATCTACTCGACCCACTACCTCACTCGCCTCCACTCGCCACCACCATCACCTGCTGTCCCACCACAGCCAACACCACCGTGACACCACCTCCACATCTACACCATCATCATCATCATCGTTGCATCATCGTCATCACCATCCCACGTCACCCATCACCACCCCGCCACAACCACAGCCACCATGAGGGTGTGTGTGGTTTCCTATAAGCACAAGGGTGCGTTCGGGTGGCTGTCACGCACACCAAGGGTGCGTGGGTTTGGCAGCCGTCGCCTCAGGACCGTTTGGTTTGTATAAATTGCACCCGAGGGTGGGTTGGGTTTTCACCATCAAGGGTGCGTTGGTTTGGGTCTTAACCGACCAGGATGCGTTTGGTTAAGTGAACCCGAGCAAGGGGTGCGTTTTGGTTTGATGTTTGGCACCAGGGGTGCGTTTGGTTTTGGGATTATAGCACCAAGGGGTGTTGTTTCGGTGGACTACCGCCACCATGGGGGTGTCGGGTTGGCTGTCAACAGCCGGGGACAGCCGAGGGGGTTTGTTTCGATGGGTTAACAGCCGGGATGGTTGTTGGGTTTGGTTTCGTTTGGTTTGGGTTTTAGGTTGTGGTTAATAACTAGGGTGCGTTTGTTTTACACGCCGCGGGTCGCATTGGTTTGAAGTTGGTTTGCAACACCGAGGGTACGTTAGGCTGCCATGACAAAATTAGGGTGCGTTTGTTTCGTGAGTAACAGCCGGGGTTTTGGATGTTTTTGGTGGTTTAAACCGTCGAGGGCCCATTTGGTTTTAATAGTAGCAAGCTAGGGGTGTCGGGTTTGGTTCTATCCACTGAAGGTTATTGTCGGTGGTGTGGGGGTCGCAGCGGACAAATTTGGTTGGATAGAAAAATAACTAGGATTGTTTGGTTTAAGCGAGAGACACAAATGGGCGTTTGGTTTAGCGGAACAACAAGAGTGCGTTTGGTTCAACGAAACAACGAGGGTTTGTTTAGTTATACTTTGACAAATGAAAATAACGTAAGCTTTTAACAAATATTAAAACCGGATAAATAATAATTGGTGGTTTAATCGGTTAAATAAATATAAGACTTATTAGTTTGGTTTAATTTAAGTATAATGATATATATATATATGGTATATCTAAAAACGCGAGCATTGAAATATGGAAACGTTAAAAATTGCAACATATTGATTTTAGGGAAAACGTCGAGTTTTGCGAAACTGGAAAACGATATATAAACGGGAAAGTCACGATGAAATTATATAAACTTCCTATATCTATTAATGGTCCGCTAAAACGTATATTGTTTTATAAACCAATAAAGGAGCTAAAGTTATATTTTATAAAATATTAAAGTATAACTATAGAATAACCTGACAACGAACGAAAACAATACTTTTACAATGAGATAATTATTTTAGACACGACCTGTCAATGAAACGAAACATGATTTATAAAATATTAAATTATATTTTATAATCGTTATAAACGGTTACCAACATCGGTTGTTTAATTTGTAACATTAAGACACGTGTCAACTTTTATTCAAAGTCTTTTGTTAATTAAATTGGAGTCAAACTAATTGGTTTAATTAACAACTCGCATTTATTATATAATACCTGCAAGGTATTATATACTTTTCATAAATCTTTGGATTGAGTTTTTATGATATAATTTACGGTAAGAATTATATAAGGGTTATTTTTCATAAGAAATATATAACGAATATATCTTACACGCTTTGCGTATATTTTCAATTTATTTATTTAACCAACCACCAAACCATTACAATTTAGAAATCTAAATCTTTATCAACGCGTCGCGTTGACATAACAATTCACCGGGAAACCCAAACACATTATCTTAGGCTAGTGAGACTTAGCCGTTAAGTTAAGCTGCGTCTTCACGGTCAGGCAGCTTCGTCTTCCTTTCGCATTGTGCATATTTTAATTGCCTATTGTCAATCATTCTTATATCAAAGTGAATTAGATGCATAACTATCATTTTCTTCAACATCAGGTGTGTTCATAGGCCCCACGTTTTTACATGTTTTACATATATTTTTGGGGTGAGAACATGCTTGTTACAAATTCAATTACGTGTTTGATTTAAATTGTGTACTTTGTGCTCATTTTCAACTCGTCTGCATACATGTTTACAAACGCATTTACATGGTTGATTACCTGTTTGGTTTACATACTCATTTGTATATCTCGCGAGGAGATACAATACTTGGTTTACTTTTTGAATGTAAACGCATACTATACTTTTATGATTACGGATTAGCTTAGGTTGCATGAACTGTAAATCACTTGGAGGGTTGAGGCGCGAATGTTATAAGAGTGATCTTTTTGGATGACAATCACGTTCGGGTTGAGTGACTAGCTTAGCACCGAGGGGGGGAAACAGAAGCGTTATACAATGTCGGATTACGATTGGGATGGCGCCTGCTGGGGCCTACAATCATATATTACATTTATTGACGGGTTGTCCTTGGGGGGACACCGGTAACGGGGGGAAAACAGTTCTTTTATTATTGCCCGGGTGTCCTTGGAGGGGACACCAGTAACGGGGGAACATATTCTTTTATTATCGCCCGGGTGTTCTTGGAGGGAACACCTACGATGGGTACACTCTTACTATGCCTTGAATAAAGTGGCACACATACAAGTCTACGTCACAGTTCATGAACTTAGAGTAATGGTAATCATGGTTTTATACACACTTGATATAAGGTTGGAATATACTTTGCGATATTGTGATCCACAACTTTAATACGTACATTTTTGAGACTTTTGGGGATTTTGAAAATGGTTTTGCTTATTTTACAGCTAATTGATTTCTACAATTCTTACGGACATTGGCAAGGACATTTAAGGATTTAATGGTCACACAATTATTTTATGATAATGTAGGGAGACAAAAAGTTACGTCATTAACGTTTTTTATATGACCACTGTGTAATGATTACTTAGTCGGAAGATACATTTTTTGGAACTAACGTTTTGTAATTTACAGAACCTATGAACTCACCAACTTTTATGTTGGACTTTTTTATGCAGGTTTTTCTCAGGGTAAATTATATGGCTCGGATTTCTTGAAGTGCAATTGGTCTATACATTCAAGCTTTTCATTGTGATGCAATTATGGGACAAATGTATATTAAATTCAAGATTTTGATTAAATCAACGAGATTGTTTTACAAACGACACATTTAGAGGTCGTTCTCTTGTATCTAGCGCTGTGTATTATGAAGTAGCACCCCATGTGGTATTCCGCTGCATTGTTGTATTTTTGGGGGTGTTACAGATTGGTATCAGAGCACTGGCTATAGAGAACTAGGTTGCATATTTTACCCTAGACTATAGTCGTTTTCATAAATATTGCATCACATCAAACATTTTCAAAGTGCATACACGCTACTTGCTTATGTGCTTACATTACGTGCTGCATTAAGTGCTTACGTGGCATACATATATATAATATATATATATATATGCTTGCATTCCTTTCGCGTATATCGTACGCTTATTTATATAAGAGTTATTATATAAATATCAGAATATTTTTAAGACATTGTGGGTTGCACAATGGTCTCATTCTACTCGTCAGACATTGTGAGTTATACAATGGTCTCATCTTGCTTCTTAGACATTGTGAGTTATACAATGGTCTCATCTTGCTTCTTAGACATTGTGAGTTGCGCAATGGTCTCATTTCATTCTCAGACATTGTAAGTTAAACGATGGTCTCTAAGGACATTAATTTTCTTCATAACTTTATATAATATCGTATTACACGAAGGCCATTATAATTCTGTCTCCATAGGATTATGTATGAACTTAATGTTACAAGTCTTGTATAGGCCGGGGCTTTGTATTGTAATAGAAGAAACTTTATATGAATTAATTGGCTATGCGAACTGGTTAATCGAGACTTTTACCTGGTTTACTTAACCAAGGTACTCATTAACTATCTTGAACTCTTATATTGATCTCGCACTGGCAGTTTTTACTCCCAGCATTCCACACGTCGAGTTTTTTAAATCACTCGTCCCATACTCATTAGAGCACATGCATCGTCATGTCATCTATCACATTGAAAGTTATGTGGGTACGCGTATTGCATCAGGAATTATTAAGTAGGATGATTTATGATTTATTTATTTGAAAGGATTGGGACGCCTCTTCAGTTAAATAAATAAATTGTAATCCACACGAACCATACAGTCTTATCGTTTCTTACTTACACAATATAGGACGCTCCTTTATGTAAGTAATGAATTATAAATGAGTGGGCTTAATAGAATCTGATATGAGACGTGTATGGACTACCGGAATTCGTTAAAAAGGTTCGGAAGCACAATAGTATCTTGCCACACCGCAGAAATCTTAAGGCCTCATTTGGAACGACCTTATTTCGTTCATAAGTTATTACTTTTGCCATTGCAAATCCTCGCAATCATGAACTGTTCGTGGAACTAACAGACTTGTTACACACTTGAGCTAATGGAGCTGATTTATCAAACTAACGATTGAGTACCATAATCCGCCGTCTAATTGCATACTGCTCTATCGCGAGCTTTTCTCCTATCATTTATTGAACTTTTATTCGGGGGACTATGTTTTCGGAGGGTCCATCACCCTCTGATCCCATCTCACGTTTTGTTATAGTTATCGTCGTTATGGTTGCTGTTGTTGGGTCCTGGAGTGGTCCCAGATCGTACAAACTTTATCAACTAAGTGATGAAACCCACCTTAAACGAGATAAGCACATGTAGGTATAGTATTCAGTGGAATTATACAGTGCAAACCAATGGTACACCAATTTAAGTCATGATACTATTTAGTACTGCCAAGTAAGTTGGATACTTACATCCTTTAGCCTCATCCGTTATTAATGATCGAACATTACAGATAGCAGAAACGAGACTCTGCCTTAAGACATAACCACGCGACTACACATTCTCCTTTGGTGTGTTCACTATTAAGAGGCTTTCTTCATAAAGCGTTTATACCAATTATAAACCTTGAAACGATGTTTCCCTAAGATACCTATTCTAATGGATTGGATATCCTGGTCAACCTAGCCGAAATTTATGTATATTAAGAGGTGTCGAAACACCAGATATTGCTGAATAAAGTTATCAGCGTCATGTTCAACTGGTTTAGTAAATCTTAAGTCTTTTCTTAGACACACTAAGCGGATAACACAAATTTAATCTCGGGACGAGATTTCTTTAAGGGGTAGGTACTGTAACATCCGAGAATTTTCGGATTTTTAAGATAACTATTTTACCCCTTTGACTTTTAGGTCTGGCTTGACTTACAAGAACAACCATCTAAATCACGTTTTCACGGCTCGGACCCTAAAGCAATTCGATGTGAAACGACATTCCTGACAACTTTTCAGTTTTGCCCGAGACCTGGAAACGAGCCGAAAAGGGCTAAAACAGCACCGCAAACATTTTTCGAACAATATACAACGCGGACACACAAAAACAATTAAATTTGTTTTTAATTATCAGTATTTATTTAATAAAAATATTAAATAAATTAGTCATCATTTTAATTAAAAGCGTTGCGGATAACGCGAATACTCGAGTTGAAATCCAATTTTATTTCGGACAAGACGAAACCGGTTCACAAAATGAATAACAGATATTTTATTAAATGTTATAAAATATTTATGAAACATTATCAAGTAAATACTCATTTTTATCAGAAAAATGATTCGGAAAACAATGGCGCAAGTTTCAAGAGTTGAATCATCCGTTAAGTCGCTCAAACGGGTCCCGAACCGCTTTCTATCAAAAGTTCATTAAAAAGTTACAAAATGAACCCTAGACTATGGGGTATTAACATTTCACATTATAAATTTTATTATATATATAAAATTTATATATAAAAATTTCATTTCCACCTCTAATAACACACACACACATATAAAACTCTCCCCTCTCCCATTATCCGGCCACCCCACCGCCGCCGGCCACCACCGCGCCGCCGCCGGAATACTTTTCCGGCGGGATTTTTCCGGCGAATGCAAAAAGATGGGAAACCGGCCGATCTATCGGATCCCCTATACACTCGCCGTCACGCGCCACCCCCGTCACTACCACCATTGTCACTGCCTCCCCATGGCAGCCCCTATCACCACCGCCACTCCATCACCACGCACCACCACACCGAAACCACCCTCATCACCTTCACCCCATCACCACCCCGCTGCCACACCACCCCGCTGTCACGCCATCCCCATCATCATCATCATTATCCCGTCACCATCCTCGTGCCACCACCATCGCGACATCATACCACCACCACCACCGGGGGGGATGTCGGGTATAGTTTTAACACCACAAGGGGTGTTGTTTCGGTGGACTACCGCCACCATGGGGGTGTCGGGTTGGCTGTCAACAGCCGGGGACAGCCGAGGGTGTTTGTTTCGTTGGGCCTTCACAGCAACAAGGGTGCGTATGGTTTTGTTATAAGTACCAAAGAGGGTGCGTTGGGTTTAAAACCACCGCAGCACCACTTAGGGTGCGTGTGGTTTGGGTTGTAAGCAAAAAGGGTGCGGGTTGGTGTTAACCACCACGAAGGGTGTGGGTTGTTTGGGTCGGCTGTTGAACACAGCCGGGGGGGGGGGAGAAGATGTTTGGCTGTGAGCCACCCCAAGGGTGCATTTGGTTTGTAACAACAAGAAAGGGGGGTGTCGGGTTTGAAATAAGCATCACGAAGGGTGCACGTGGGTTTGCTAGCCGCCACGAAGGGCGTGTTTGTTTCGGTGGTTTAGCTGCAGCCGCCACCATAAGGGTGGGTTCATTTCTGTGGTTCTTAGCCGCACCACCTTGGGTGCGTTTGGTTGATCTCAGCACCAAAAGGGTGCGTGTTGGTTTTAGTTTTGCACCGCAAGGGTGCGTTGGTTTTGTGGGTTGCACCAGTCGTAGGGTGCGTTTGTTTTCTAACAGCCACCGGGGGGTGGATTGGGGTTCGGGTCAGCCACCATGCAAGGGTGCGTTTGGTTTAGTTTATAGCGGTTGGGGGTGTTTGTTTTTGGGGTTGACAGCCAAACGGGGGTGTTTGGTTCGGTTTAAGAACAACTAGGGTGCGTTTGGATTTGTTATAGTCGAATAAGCGGGTGTTTGGTTTGATATAAACAGTTAAGGGGGCGTTTGGTTATTAGTGACAAATTAGGGTGTGTTTGGTTGTGGGTTTAACAGGCCGAATGGGCTGTTTGGGACAGCGGGCACAAAATAGGGTGCGTTTGGTATAGTGGCAGCAATAGGGGCGTTTGGCTTAGCAGTGTCGCACTAAGAGCGTGTTTGGGTGAGCATATTTACCGAAAGGGTGTGTTTGGGTTAAAATGAATTAACAATAAATATATCTTAAAATTTTATGAATATAAAATTTTAACGAGATTTATAAAGTATAAATCGGAACAAAAGGGTGGTTAATGGTTATATAAATACAATATTTATTATTTTGTGAGTTTCGATATAATAACGTGAATATATATGTCATATCTGAAAAACGCGGGAGTTGGAAAAATGGAAACGTGAATACTTGCAACATATATATTATATCTAGAAAACGTGAGTGTTTGAAATATTAACACGTTAACAATTGCAACATATATTGAATATAGGAAACGTCGAGTTTTGCGAAAATGGAAACGTTATATAAACGGAGAATTCATGATGAAATTTATATAATTTTCTATATTTACGATTCACTAAAACTCTATTATTTTAGAGAACCGATAAAAGGAATTAAGATATGTTCTAAGATATATTAAATGGTATTATACAATAACCTGGACAACGAACGAAAAACTATACTTTTACATTGAGATAACCATTTTAGACGCGACCTGTCGAGGAAACGAAATATAAGTTTATAAAATATTATTTTATATTTTATAATTTTCAGCTAGAAGGTAACACCATAACTATTGTAAAAGTTTTACAAACGTCGTGTGTTTAATTTATAACTTAAAGACGTGTGTCTACAAGGACTTTTTAATAATTAAATGAGTTGTCGAAATAATTGGTTTAATTATTTACTCTCACTTTTTATATAATACTTGCAAAGTATTATACAGTTCACATTAATCCTTGAGTTGTCTGTCTTTATTATATAATTCGCGGTACGAGTTATACAATGGTTTATTTTTCATATGTAATATATATAGAATATATATTACACACTTTGGGTATATTTTCAATTTGT
Source organism: Tanacetum coccineum (assembly GCA_026074375.1). NCBI lineage: Eukaryota > Viridiplantae > Streptophyta > Magnoliopsida > Asterales > Asteraceae > Tanacetum > Tanacetum coccineum. The sequence continues at coordinate 47,934 of BQNB010010258.1, forward strand.
TTATTTAACCAACCACCAAACCATTACAACGTTAAATCTTAATCTTTATCAACGCGTCGCGTTGACATAACAATTCACCGGGAAACCCAAACACATTATCCTAGGCTAGTGAGACCTAGCCGTTAAGTTAAGCTGCATCTTCTCGGTCAGGCAGCTTCGTCTTCCGTTCGTATCGTGCATATTAGATGCCTATCTGTCAATCGTTCTACATCATCAAGGTGAGTTCATAGCCCCATGTTTTACTGGTTTTACATATATTTTTGGGGTGAGAACATGCTTGTTTATAAATGCATTTACGTGGTTGATTACCTGTTTGATTTACATACTCATTTATATATCTCGCGAGGAGATACAATACTTGGTTTAATTTTTAAACGTAAACGCATACTATACTTTTATGATTACGGATTAGCTTAGGTTGCATGAACTGTAAATCACTTGGAGGGTGAGCGCGAATGTTATGAAATAGATCTATTTGGGATTGACAATCCCCGTTCGGGTGACTAGCTATCACTGGGAACGAACGTTATACCATGTCGGATTACGATTGGATTGGCGCCTACGAGGCCAACAATCATCACTGCCCGGGGGTTCTTGGAGGGAACACCCATGAGGGGAACATATTATTTTTATTTACTGCCCGGGTGTTCTTGGAGGGAACACCCATGAGGGGAACATATTATTTTTCTTACTGCCCGGATGTTCTTGGAGGGAACACCCATGATGGGTACATATTGTTTTTCATTAACGCCCTGGTGTTCTTGGAGGGAACACCTACGATGGGTACACTCTTACTGTGCACTTGAATAAAGTGGCATACATACAAGTCTATGTCACAGTTCATGAACTTAGAGTAATGGTAATCATGGGTTTATACACACTTGAATACATACTTCCACTTTGGATATTTGTGATCCAACTTTGATACGTACATTTTGAGACTATTTGAGGATAGAAATGGTCTTGCATATTTTACAGCTAATTGATTTCTAAAAATCATACGTACATTTTGGAAGGACGTTTAAGGATTTAAATGGTCACACAATTATTTTATGATACTGTAGGGAGACAGTAGTCAGTAAACGTTTTTATATGACACTGTAATGATACAGTGGGCAGATACATTTATTGGAACTAACGTTTATATTTACAAAAACCTATGAACTCACCAACTTTAATGTTGACACTTTTAAGCATGTTTTTCTCAGGTGAATTAGATGCTTGGATTATTTAATGTGCATTGGAGTCTTTACATTCAAGTTTTTCATGATGATGCAATTATGGGACAACTATTATTTTGATTTCAGAAAATCAACGAGATTGTTTTACAAACGACACATTTAGAGGTCGTTCTCTTGTATCTAGCGCTGTGTATTATGAAGTAGCACCCCAAGTGGTATTCCGCTGCGTTGTCATATTTTTGGGGGTGTTACATTGATTGTACTGACGCCCATATAATTGAGGATGATAATTTATGTTTCAAATGTATGAGGAGAGTATTCAGAGTTAAACATGATAGAATTGACGAGTTTTGATACCACCAGATAACAAGATGTAACAGAATTATTACTTTATTAATTCATGGATAGCTTTACATATGAAACTCTAAAAGAGTTGATACTTATGCTACGTATCTCGTAGTAGGATTCGTAAGGATAAATAGTAACAGAACGACGAGATTGTTGCTTGATGATTGGGGTTTTTAGATTGTAGAATATTCTGATGAGAGTTGAATATCCTCGAGAGTTGTTTTTAGGGTAGAAATCCTAAAGTGAACAAAAGCAAGCTTGGCTTTAAGTATGCTTTCCTGTAGACCTGTTGTTTGCTTTCGAGCATTGGTTCGCATAATGTCCTTTCTTTCCACAGGCATTACAAGTTACGGATACCGTTTGTAGATTGTTTCTAGTGGTTTTGTTTCTGCAGTTCTTGGTCAGATGACCTACTCTGTTGCAAGTCCGGCATTTGACAGTACAAGGACCTATGTGATGTAGGGTGCATCTTTCACACAAAGGACGATTTCCAGTATATCCGTTGGTGGCAGTATAAATCTTGAAGGTTTCTTGTCTTCTATTCTGCTGTCGGTGGTAATCATTGTTACGGTTGTTATCGTTGTAGTTATTCTGATAGTTGTTGTTGACGATGTTTCCTTTATTCTCAAGTTTTCGTTTGCGATCATTGGTTTCTTGTACAGAATCATGCTTTATTATCTGATCCATTAACCTCTGGGATATGTTGATGGCTTCCTCCAAAGTTTGAGGCTTTGAGGCAATAACGTTTCCTTCAATGCTTTACGGTAGTCCCCCGATGAAAGCTTCCATAAGTTTCTCAAAATTCGGCACCATGTTTGGACATAAGATTGTTAATTCTTGTAATCTTCTAATATAAGTCTTGAGATCACTTCCATTTACAGTTAGACCATAAAATTCATCTTCTATTTTCTTGATCTCAGTTCGAGGACAGTACTTGTTTGTCAGAAGCCTCTTTAACTCAGTCCAGGTGATTTGATTAGCATGCTCTATTCCTATAGGCTGGGCATGTACATTCCACCAGGACAAGGCATCATCAGTTAAAGTACCAGTAGAAAATGTTACTCTATCTTCCTCGACACACTTGCTATGAGAAAACACTGACTCAGTACGTTCAAACCAGCGAATAAGATCAACAGCTCCTTCCATGCCATTGAAGTAGAAAGGTTAACAGTTTATGAATTCTTTGTAGTTTCCTATTTTTGCTACATGAATTTCTCTGGGTTTAGTGTTCCAATTGGAATTGTTGGCATTTGCCATGGTAGCAGCTTGTGCTTTCAGAGTTGAGGAGATGCCATCATTAATCAGTTGTCGGATGGCATCCAAAGTTATGACTGGTGTTTTAGATGTTGACGTCCTTTTAGGAGGCATTCTATCAACAAAAGATGATACGTACTAAGAATGATATCATAAGTTTTGAAAAGTAATAAAAGAGAATGTGATGCTTCAAATGCTTAAAGGAAAATGCTTATTTTTTAATTTTTAAGCACTTAGAGGTTATGATAAAGATGGAAATAATGACGCAAATGGTGGAAATGATGATGAAAGAGAGATAAGTTGGAAAAATAAGGTATGAAATGGGATTGCCTTTATAAATAACTTGCCTTTTTACTATACATAGTCAAGATTTGACAAGCGTTTTTATTTATACCACACATCCCGTGGCTTAGGATAAAGCTATAACTAGTTTAAGAGTTTGATGATTTTGAGCTGGTAGATGACATCCTAAAGATTTTTCTTATTTGTTTAGTGACGAGCTTAGATTTTCTCAATGATTCGTTCAAGATTGGAAATTCTGTAGTGTGCAAAGGCAATCTTATCCTTTTTCCCTAACCACTTCTTTTGAAGTTTGACAATCTGAATACGGATTTCCTTGAGTTCAGTCTTTAGTTCGTTACCATTTATACGTCCTTCTTCCATTCTCTCAATGCGGTGAAGATAGAGTTCATCTAAATAATTCAAGATATCTTCGACTTGTTTCTCATGATGTTTCAGATACATCTTATCTGAACATTTTCCTATTTCAAATACTTGAGGTGGGATAGAAGTATAAACTAAGGAAGACGGTGATACCAAATTACAAGTTTGATTCCGAGATGAATTAGATAACGCAATTGAGGAAGAAGATGAGGAATAGATTTGCTTCTTAGGTGGTAATAGTTCTTCAGGAATAAAGAAATATCGAGGATTAAATAGTAGTGATGGTGGTAATATTGGAGATAGAGTCAAAATAGCTGGTGGAGTAATAGGATCTGGTGATGAAATAGGTAATTCCTTAGCATAAATTGCTTGTACGTCCTTCAAACAAGGATTATTGTAGAAAGATGAGAATACTGGTGAGATCATATTATCTTTAGAGTTTTCCGAAGAGTTAAAAGAACTGCTTCCTGATGAAGCTGGGAAATAATCCGATGAGACCGAAGTATAGTTAAGAATATTCATAGAGGAAAAAGCATCCTCAATATCAGAAGTAGAGCGGTTGGGAGAAGACATCGTTCTATTAACAACCTAGTTGTAAATAACATAAGTTATTTATGTAATAGTATAATAGATATGTATATTTACATACTTGTTCCGGAATGTAGTGGCACGGAGGACTTTGATGGCTGAAAAAGAAATGTGGTTATAGTTAAGGTTTTGACCTTGTTCTCTATAACCATGGCGCTGATACCAATCTGTAACACCCCTATTTTTACAATATAGCAGCGGAAGATAATCTGGGGTATTACTTCATGGATACAACAATCATAATCATAGAAAACAACTTTAAAAGAGACATTATTGGAAAATTTTAGTTATCATTCATTATAATCAGAGTTTTTACAAAATGCAGGTCCCAAAATCTAAAATATCAAGTTTGAATGATAACAGTTCAGCCACCTTCGAGTCCATGCCACTCCGTGCCGTATATTGTTCAATAACCTGAGATAAACATGCTAAAATGTCAACACAAAGGTTGAGTGAAATTCATAGGTTTGATAAACAGTTTGAATACAAGTCCTAGTGTAATAATTGTACAAACACAATTATTATGAAAATGATATTGTTATGATCTTGGGTCACGTTATTATATACCCGTTAATTGTAATAATTGCAACGAAGGCAAATATCATAGTAACCGTGTATTACTGCGTTATTGTCTTGTTTGGTCTGTTTGGTCATGTCTTGTATAGTATAGTCTGGTCTAAGCTCATGGCACACAAACTGACTAGTGTATATATATACCCAAAATGATGTGATATATATATAGAGATTTTTTTTTAAAAAAAAAATTTTTTTGGCCCTCGGTGTAGTAATTTGCATATACCTATGAAATTCAAATAAGATGTGTAGGTTACCTATCCGGCTAACACAAACGGGATTCGTCAATCCCGATAGATCTATCCATAATATTTGCGTTCACCGTAAGTATTAATGGTCCATGATAATGAGGGACTTTTGGCATAAAGTAACTTAGACAGTATGCTGTAAATTGGTATCAGGATAGCATGTAACATGTAAAAACACTGTTATTCCTAGTTAAAGCATGTATAAGTCTTTGAAAAGTAATCACATTGTTATAAGATAAACGAGTATGTAAAAAGAGTTTGTAACAACATGTATCCCCCCTCGCTGGTATTTTATAAATATGTAAAATGAGTAAAAGGCGAGGTTATGAATCTCACCTGATAGGTAAGGTAATACATTATATTGAAATGAAAGCTGACAACCTTATCACATACTAACCGGGGAAGGTTGATATAGTAAAATGATAAGTAAACAGCCACGTCACACAACCTGAGTAGAATATGTCAAGTCTTAGGAAGATTGTACTTTTTAAAAGAACTGTGGATTTAAAGTTATGAAATTTGATTGAAAGTTTGGAATTATTTGTATCACTGTTCGGAGCCATCATAATTCAGAAGGTCATTCAGTAAACGTTTGAGGACTAGGACTTTAAATCGTAAACCAACAACCTCAGTCAGAACGTAATACCAAATGAAGACTCCTTAATAAGAAGCACCCTAGTATTGTGATAAGATAGATCTTCCGGATGATTGTTTTAATGTTTTTATTCAATACCTGGTAATGTTAAGACACGAGAAGCGTTAATTAAAGGTATATCGGTAGGTTTAAACATGATTTTATTAACTTTTTCAAAATGTTTAATGTTTTGACCCTAGGTTTGGAAATTGCAAAAGGACCTTGGAGTTTGCAATTTTAACGACTTTGTTCCGTCACTTTTAAAGATATACCAAGTAAACCTTGGACTTTAAAAGTGACATAATAGACCCTTATATATTATAACTTTGATAAAATTACAATACAGCCCATTAGTTATAAGTTTTTTAGAAAGTTACGATATATATCCGTGCATGATTATAAATAACCAAACATGTCCAAATTGCCATCAAGCTTATTTTAACATTTAATTAACATTTATAAGTTATAATAAACTAAAATATGAAGATTTAACGCAACACAAGTTTAAAATAACGATTCGTTAAGCTAGTAAGTAAAACGGGTCAAATTAGGGTTTCAAAAATGTAAACGCGTGGGTTTAAGTTCCTAATTCCTCGTTAATCAAGAAAGTGGTTATATAACATTATATAAGCATGTTAGATCTGAATATATACAATATTTTACCATTATAACATAAGTTTAAGAAAAACGCGAAATTAGGTTTCGGGTGTTTACGGTTTTTGGATCAAAATTGGAAATTGAGCACTGAATTGGTTATGAAACATTAACATAGTATAACAAGGATCATATGCACCTCATTGTTACCATTCCGCTGCATACCAGATTTTGGGGGTGTTACAGATTGGTATCAAGAGCCAAGGTTATAGGGAACTGGGTCATTTTCAAAACCTAGTCTATAACCAAAATTTTTAAAGACTTTCTTTCCTTTCATTTTCAAAATACAGAATCCTTCATCGCTTATCCGATATCCGCGCGCGTATTCCCCGATCCTTACTTACTCGTCTGATTATCATTATTGTATTATATAGTTTATATATAATACTTGGTTTAATTTTGATCCCTTATGTCTATCTTCTAGCGTATTACTATTCATTCGTATCGGTCGATATATAAATATTGACCATTCTAATTAATGATGTTATTTATAAAAGCATCACCGTTTAAAATAACTATCATTGTGAAATTTAATCTTGTGGCTACGTGGATTCATTATAGAATTGCATACTGTATTGATGATAAATTCATGAGTATTGTAGTATTCTTATATCCTCCGTTAGTATCATATACCTCGACTCGACGTACTCCTACAAATTCTTACCGAATTTTGTACTTGTATTGTTGACAGAATCATGCCGCCCAGAAGATTGAAAAAGAAATCTGTTAAGAGGTTGGTGGAGAAACGTGTAGCTAAAGCTATTGAAGAATACGAAAAGTCTAGGGCTAATCTAGATAGTGCTGGAAGTTCAGGAGGAAACACTGGGAATACTGGAGGAACTGTGAATGTGCAAGGTTGTTCGCACAAGACCTTTATGAATGGAAAGCCTCATTCATTTAATGGAACGGAGGGTGTGGTTGGTTTAAGGCGTTGGATAGAGAAGGTGGAGCAAGTGTTTGAAATTTGCAAGTGTACCGAGGAAGACAAAGTTATGTTTGCTGCTAGTACTTTTGAGGGTCGTGCGTTAACATGGTGGAATGGGAACGTGCACACCCTAGGGCTCGTCAATGCTAACCGTATTCCTTGGACTGAATTCAAGACGATGATGACTACGGAATATTGCCCAACAATCAAAATCCAAAGGATGGAGCAAGAGTGTTAGCCTCAATTTATTGAGTCGAACAAGGAAGTTCGGTCACTCTACGATGGAGCTTCGGTCTTTAATTAGTTAATGTTGTAATAGGATAATATCGGGAATCGGGCTCGATAGATAATCTAATATTGTATATGTTTCGGGTTTAATCCCAAGCAAATCCCGAGCCCGGGTCCTAGTTAAATATCCCGCGCATCACTTTTAAGTGTCGGGGTATATAAGAAACTTTTCCACTTGGAAAAGGAAGTTGTTTAGTTGTTTCATAATCTAAAAATATCTTTTCTCTTTTCTCTCTCATTTCTCTCTCCTCTTTCTCTCTCTAAACAACTCATCTCTCTTTCTCATTTCTAGTCCGATTTCGTGATCGATTATATGAAGTGAAGTGTTATCGGGATCCTACAATTGGTATCAGAGCATAGGGGGAATCCGTGTTGTTTATCTACTGATTATTGTGGTTAAACAAGATCAAATTCGTGTGTAATATTGAAGAAAAAAATCAAACTCGAATTTTTGTGCTTAGATGTTCGAATGTTTATGTTATTAAGCAAGATCTAGGCATAAGGTAACTAATTGTGTAAATAAGATTAGGGTTTAGGGCATCCGATAATGGTTTAAAGCCCATTTTGATATGATGTTGCAAATGGTACCTTTTAGTAGTAATATACCTTGTAATAATGATATTATGATATTGACTTGATATGTTATGATGTTTGCTTGACATATATGAAGATAGGATTTGCCATACGTAGGTTGTATGAGCTCATCTACTTTAGTTATGACATACTGAGATATATAAGTAATGTAATAAAGCGAAAAATTTCCCCGTATAATTGTGATAATAGTAAAATAGGTTTTGCATTTGATGAAAATTCTTGGGTTGTTATAATCCTCAACGGGGATAAGTGGTGGAGAGAGAGACTCAAGAATCGTATAAGAAATTTCCAAATTAAGTTCTTATGGCGGTCGTGGAGATGAATTATCATACGACAAATTCTTAGCTAAACGAATTTCTTCCTCTAGATCAAAGTCGGCTTTCTCAATTCCCGGTGGAATTGGATTGGAGAACGCCTCGAGAAGATAATCAAACTTAGGAGAAGAATCAATCAAAGTATCACGGTTAAGCAAAGATTCGATAAGATTAGACTCGGCATTAAAGGAATGCGGATCTATCTTAGTAGAAATGATTTCTTCGTCCTCAAAAAGAGGGTTCGAATATATCTTGAAATTTCCTATCAGAATATCCTCATCAGAAAGTGACTCGTCATCGCTAGAGGTGAAATCGTCGTTATAATTAAAAAGAGGATTCGAGAAAGTCGTAAAAATCAGAGAAAATTTATCATTAACGGGCATATCACACTCACTTTCATTATCGAAAAAATCCTCAGATTCACTTGGGATTGGGACAAGGGCCTCCACACTAGACTCCTCCGTTTCAAGAATAGTGCTAAGGTGCTCATCCCCCATTATGAGAGAATCCTCGGGTTCTTCGGTTGGTAAGTCGGGTGTGATTGCTTTAGGCTTTGTCCATATAACAGTATACTCATCATCATCATCATTAAAGAAAGTAGGACGATCCCAACTTGGACTATTAATATATTCAGATAATTCCTCTTTAATATTTCGCACATCTTCAAGGAGTTTACTCATCGAATCATGAATATCTTCTTGTTGATATTGCTTGTCCGTAAAAGCATACTTAATTTAGGAAATTCTTTCCCAAGCTATCAATAAAACCTTTGGTGTAGTTCCAAAAGGTATACGACTAAACTTCCTTAGGAATGTTTGAGTTTCTTGCAACACTTTCTCATTGTCGATCATAGAAAAATTCCCATATGGAGTAAAACTTTCAGCTGCCTTCTCCTCCTGCTCTGCCTATTTTGGTTTAATTCCCTTAAGAATTTGCAAATCATTCATAAGCTTAAGTAGCAATTCTTGCATAACTTCAGGTTGATTCTGCTCTTCTTCCATAGCTTGCTTAATTTTAAGAAATCTCTCCTCAGCTAGCAATAAAGCCATGCGCTTTTCTTCAGGAGGTATATGATCATACTCCTTGAAAAAGGCTTGAATAGTTTCCATTAAGTCTTCTCTAGCTTGCAACAATTCCGTATCAGTTGCATGAGGTGGATGATAAATGTCGGGAAACTGCGTGGGTTGATATTGGTCAAAACCGGGATAAATTAGATTATAACAAAAATTAGGATCATAATTTTGATTCATCGGTTGACACTAAACATTTTCCTGAAAAACCCCGTAGTTGTCACAAGGAATTTGTTGAGAAAAACTCGGTAGATTCTGTGGATAATGATTATCACTAAAGTTTTGATTGTAGCACGGTTCTTGCTCATAGACAAGCAGGAATCGTGGCGGACAATCATAACTATAGTGAGAATCGTCCCCACCTAACTCACACGAGTACTAGGGTTGTGGAGGTTGGTCATAAAAGTTAAGTGTATTATCGTGAGGAAAAGGATTAGGGTCATGGACAAACTCGTTTCCGGCTCCTACAATGCTATAACTCGAACAATTTCCACCATTAAACGGACCTCCACACCACGCGCAATTCGAAAACCAAGACATGTTGAAGAATTATCGGATAAGAAGGTAAAGAGAATAAGAATTAAACGAATAAGAGGATAGAGAAGAATATTTATAGATTTTTCAAATAATACATAATAAAAATAAGAAAGAAAAATATTATTGGTAACCGATAGTCAAAAGTGCACGGTAGCTCTTTTGAAAAACGCACAAAGAAGCGGAGGAGCAAGTCAGCGCGAGGCGTATTAAAAACCCTTCTCCTTTTGGGTCGAAGATCGTTGGATCAACCCGCCTTAAACCTCTCTTATAGTTTGTTTACTAAAGGTGAGTCGACTTGACAATTAACAAACGGTTATTTTTTTATTTAAAATAAAAGAAAAATAAGAATAGAAGTATAAAGTATTTTTGTATTTTTTTATAAGGAGAAAACGATAACTTTACGGGGAAGGTTCTTCAAAACACTAATCTGCGAACAAAACGCGAAAATCGTAACACGGCTTCCCCGGCAACGGCGCCAAAAACTTGATCCGGTCCGAACACACTATATATATAATATAATATATAAGTATATAAGGCTTAGAAAATTATAATATAGATAGTATTTTCCGTCGGGTTCGAGAAACAAACTTTTAACCAAAGTTGTTCTTAAAAACCTCCCCGGTCGTTTTCCCAACCAACGAATGTAGGTGCTTGAGATTCGGAAACGTAACGTGATGCAAGTTAGGTGATTCTGATGTTCATTGGAAGATTCGACACTTATACTAGGAATCCTGTCAAGGAGATTCTTTTTAAGATTGAATCTACCTGATCACAGGTCGGTCCTTACTAGATCTGGAGGTTAATCCAACCAAACTCGAGTGAATGACAAAGCCATATTCGTCCACAAGCTTTATTGCTAATTGTTTTATTACAGGTTCAAGTAAAGATGGAGATGCAGATACCTCATTCCAGTAGAGTCAAGTTCATAGCCGCATGCTCATACTCAAGACTCAATGACTTTATGACATCAAGAAAGAATGACCCAAAGCTTCCGCAAACTCTGATATCAACTTCTTCTTCTTCAGTAAGTCAAAGTGATGAAGTTATGAATTGATGAAGAAATACAAACACAAAGTCAAGCTTTCAAGATTACAACAAGTATGAGCATGTTGGCCTGAAAGTTACAAGCATACAAGGTGGCGAAAGATCACTAGATGATGATTTGGAGATTTACTATGGCTGAAGGTCTTAATAAACTGAATGGATCTTTGCAGCCTATAAAGGATGATAGCCAGGATGTATAAATACAAATGACTATGTAGAAACAATGACTATGAATACTTTGTGTTAATGCAGAATCTTAACACAAGTACTAAGAAGAACAAAGAACAATTGAATAACAACTTTATTAAAGTGTTTTTGAGGATTACAGATTGCTAACTATGATATAGTATATGATTTAACGTCTCTGTTGTAACTATGCCAAAGGTGATCCTTTTATATGCCAAGGATAACCCTAAAAGGCTTACATATCTTTTTCTAAAATATCTCACAAATATCTTTTAAATATCTTCTCAACGATACTAACTAACTTTTTACTAACGGTACTAACTAACTAACAGTACTTAATACTTTGTACTGTCGGTACTAAGTATAACTGTCGGTACTAACTATTATACTGTCGGTACTAAGTTAAGAAAACATTAATCCTAACAATCCTCCCTTAAACATGAATGTTAAACTATTTTAACTTCATGTTTTTTCAATCCTTTAAGCTTCTTTTAACGCATAAAGGATGTATCCAAACATTCTTTATCATTTCTTAATCTTGTACACTTTATCCTTCTTTAGCAGCAACCTTGTCTTTTCAG